>PVLA01007720.1:0-100449 GCA_004027455.1 Hydrochoerus hydrochaeris | reverse complement strand
TTGTATATCTTTCTCTGAGAACTGTGTGTTCATCTCAGATGCCCATTTTTGGAGAGGGTCTTTGAGTTTGGGGGGTTTGATGTTTTTCAATTCTTTATATATTCTGGACACAAGTCCTTTGTCTGAGGGGTTTAAATTTTTTCCCACTCCGTTGGTTTTTTTTTTCACTCTGTTGGTGATTTCCTTTGAAGTGCAGAAACGTTTCAATTATGTGAGATCCCATTTGTTGATTCTTTGAAGTGTTTCCCATGCAGTTTGCATTTGGTTTGTGAATTCTTTGCCTACCCCTATGTCTCCAAGACTTCTACCTACCTTGTCTTCCAGTAGATCTAGTGTTTCTGTTTTAATATTGAGGTCTTTGATCCATTTAGACTTTAGTTTTGTGCATGGTGATATGCATGGATCTAGTTTCAGTCTTTGGCATATAGAGAGCCAATTTTTCCAACACCATTTATTAAAGAGACTATCCTTCTTCCAGTGGACATATTTAGCCCCTTTGTCAAATATCAGGTGGCTGAGTGTCTTTGTAGCTGTGCTTGCATCTTCTAATCTGTTCCATTGATCCTCGGGTCTATTTCTTTACCAAACTGATTTAAATACTGCATTCTTAATTGAGTGATATGATCAACTTTTTTGGTCACAGTTAGCTCTAGTGCAAAATGAATTACAAGGGGAATCAAGAATAAAAAGATCTAATGCCAGAGTTAGCAGTAAGAAAGTCAACCATTGATTTGCCATCTTATGTTGACCCTCTATGAAATACATAGCTATGGATATCCATTGCCAAACCTCAGGAAAAATTATGTGATGGTGATATATATGAGAGTTCTGTAACAAAGGAAAAGATTAGCAAAATGTTTTAATATGAAAATGGACTAAAACATCTTAACGAAGTTTGTTATAATTTAACATAGTAACTTGTATACGTTTTAAATGCACAATTGGGTATATTGTTTTAAATGTAATATGCTGTAATCACAATAATCAGGATATAGATCATCTTTTACAATCCCAGAAGTTTTCTCCTGCTCACTTGGAGCTGGTCCATACCTCTCCAGGCAAGCTCAGATTATCAATATATAGATATCAATAGATTAAGACTCTATTGTAGCCTGAGTTCTTCCAATCAATCTTAGGAGATTCACATAGTAGAAAATGAGTCATGTTATTGGTGTATAATTTTCATAGTACCCAATTATAGACATATACCACCATTAATTGACCTATTCTGGGTCATGGGGCTGTTTCTAAGTGGAGCATATTATGAATAAGTTTGCTACAAATATACTTGCACAACTACTTTTATAGATCCATGTCATTTCCACCAAAGAGAAACTGATGAGTCATAAAGTTTAAATTTAACTTTTTAAGAAACTCTCAGCTTTCCAAAATGGTTGTAACATTTTACATTCCCATCAGCAAGCTCTGAGTTCCAATTACTCCACATTGTGGGATGGAATGGAATCTTATTTTGTGGTTTTAATTTTAGTTCACTTATATATACGACTGCCAATGCTCAACACCATTTCCTATAGCTATTGTCCAACATACGTCCTCTTTTAGGAGTCTGTTTAAATTGCTTGGCATTGAGTGGGAGATTATCTTTCAGTTATTGAGCTGTAGAAGTTTCTTATATATTTTTATAGAAGTCCTTTGTCAAATGCATCTTATTAAGAATATTTTCTAATATTCAGTTTATGATTTATCTTTTCCTTTTATTAATGGTAATTATTAAAGTATGTAATTTTAAATTTTATATGAAGGCATTTTTACCCAGTTTTGTGATCTATCAAAATTTTTCCTTACTTAAATTCATAAAAATATTGTCCTATAGTTTATGCAGAAGTCTGATAGTTTTCAATTTTATATTTAAGGATGTGGCCTTCCACCTTTAATTAGTTCATATTTGATATAAGGAGAATTTTAGATCATTGTTTTTTACATATTGATATCCAGTTGTCTGGCACTATATATACAATTGTCCCACGATGAATTATTTTTGGTGTTTTTATTAAAAATTGGTTAAACATATGGGTAAGTTTATTTTTAGGCTTTATTTTGCTCTATTTGCTGACATTGTATCACTACAACATTATCTTGACTACTACAGTTTCATATTAAAGTTTTAAATTGGTAATATAAATTCTCCACTTTTCCCTTCTATTTCAAGTTAATTTTAGGTTTATAATCTCATATGAATTAGAGTCACCTTGTCAGTTTCTTCTAAACAGGCTCTGGAGAAATTCGTATTTCTACAATATTGAAATTTTTGATACATAAACATGGTCTATGGTTCCACTTACATAGGTCTTTACTTTTTGTGTGTGGTCTCAAGTGTAGAAGTTTTGTATCTGCTTCCTTAGATATACTGACACTTCTTTTTTAAATTTTATTTTAAAGATAATAAAACCTAACAAAACAAAAGAGCAAATCCCATCAAGACAAAGCAGTGAAATTAGTACAGAACTTCAAAACAGGATAATAGGAAAATAACAATGACCACCATTGTATATCTTATTATCTTCACAATAGCTGTCCATTCCATCAGATATAGCAAGATCAAACCAAAACAAAACAGATTAAAACCAATCAAAACAGAATATTGAATAAAGCAAAACAATCAGAACAAAACAAAACAGTGAAAAAAATATTGGACTTCAGAAACAAGATAGAAGGAAACCCCCATAATTGCTTCATTGCATGCTGTCTCCCTCCCTATGGAGACTCAGACCGCTGGCCCCAGGTCTGCAAAGTCAACCAAACAATCCAAGCATTCAGTTGCTTTTTGTACCCAGTTGCTGTCAACTCAGTCTGTCCTCTGAACCAACGGATAGCTTACGGGAGTGGGGAGGGCGACATTCATTAGTGATTCTCAGGCCGAGCACCGATAGGCTCATGGGAGGCATTGTCTGACTTTTCTCTTCCTGGGCCCTACATGGCTCGTGCAGCTTACCAGAAAGGCTGGCTAGTTGGCGTGTTGGTTGGCTCCTCCTCAGTACTTCTTAACAACAATTTTTCTTTTAAATGATGGAATTTTTTTCTTCCAAATAATGAAAAATATACCATTTGGTATATTTTCTGTGTAAATGTCAATTAGGTAAAGTTGTTTTTAATGTTGCTTAGATACTTTATATCATTAACTTTATTCTTTTTGATCTATATATTGTGATTATATCCTCTAATTCCTCATCTCTTTACTAGTTACATCCATTTTAGCACATCTATTTCATGTTACATGTGTCACTGCTATTTTAAAGGCCTCCAGGTCACCCCTGGGTCTGGTTCCACTGAATTGTCTTTTTTTTAACTCTGGGTCACCTTCTCTTGCTTTTATAGGTATCATTATTTTTCACTAGTATCCCAAACACCATATCAAAAGAGCATAGCCAACTGAAGTATTGTATATAAACGTATGTGCACGTATATGTATGTGGATTTTGTGTGGGTACATACTATTTTTATATCAAGAGGTTGAATGGCAGGACTTTAGAAGCCTGAGAGAGAACAAGCAGGCTGCTGCAATTGTTGGACAATAAAATGAGGAAAGTAAATCAGACAGTCAATGAAGCAGCAAGCCAGTGCAGTCCCTCAGATAGGAGGTAGGACATGCCAGTGCTGGCTGAGACCAGGACAAGCAGTGCTGGTGCCACTTCTGACCAAAGCCTGACTCAATACTTCACTACCCTTCATTATAATGTGTTTCCTTAGTGAAACCTCCATTCAAGTTCGGGTGATGACATCATAAGCACATTTGGGGCCACATACAAACTCACGCCTGTAAGACTGTAGGCTGTGAGACCTTGAGACTGTGACATCACAAAACTTCAAAACTGCAAGGAGTCTTTTTCTTTTCCAGCACCCACCTTAGCTTCAATTAAACTAGAAAATTCCCATGCAAAGTAATCACTTTTCATCTCTTGTTGCAGCAGGTTCACTTTGTATTGCATGTACAGCTCACGTTTATCAGAAGCTCTGTTTTTTCTTGTCCTTTCCTCTTTCACCTACCTTGTCCTCAGTAACAGAAGAAAGTACAAACATGTCTTATTTTCCTTGCTTTCTGGGAAGTTCTTGGTCTCTGGAGTTCACTGTCTCTAGATCGTTTGTGTGCATGGCTCATGATAGCCTCTGTGTTAGTCATTTATCACTGCACTGCACTTGACCCCCAAAACTTAGCAGGTTAAGACAGCAGAAGTTGTTTGTCACACACAGATTTAAGTGGGCAGTTCTGGCTCTTGATCTGGTAATCTGAAAGCGGAGCCGGTGTGGTGGGGAGCAGGAGACACCTTCCTAGCTGTTGGAAGAAATTCACACCTTGGGCCTCTTCCTGGAGATGTTCACACCATATCATCAGGTTTTCCTCAGGATGAATGAGCCAAGAGAGGCAGGCTGCAACAGAGCAATAAATGGAAGCCACAACGCCTTTTATAATCTACCCTCAAGGGCTGTGCCTTCACTTCGGCCATATTTTTTTGGCTACAGAGACCAATCCCAGTACAAAGTGGAAGGAAACCAAATAAAGTTTGAGATGAGTAAGTAGCTGGGAGCTCTGGGCATGGTCTTGGAAGTGGACTACCACAGCCTTTAAAAAACACGATTTGTTTGTGTATCCAGTGATTTACTTAGTCTTTCACATTTTCGTACATCTAAACTTGAAGCAGGATGATATCCAAGGAAATGCATTCAAAGTACAATCTTCTAAAATAACCTTTATTAAAAATTTTTTAAATGTATTCAAATTTTGATCCTTTGTTTACAGCCTCACTAGCCAGATCTGTCTAGTCAAAGTGAATTTCCAGGAGAAAACAGGAGCATTATTCTCATAGTGAAAGTCATTTTTCCAGACCAGAAAGGCAACAACTTACAGCAGTTAAGACTCGGGTTCCGGAGTCCCACTCCGGTGCAGGAAGTCTCATTCTGCCCCTCATTCATTATGACTTTGAACGAGCTGAGCCATGTTGCGTGAGGTTCTGGGTAACTTCTGGGCTTTTTTTGCATGAAAATCAGGAATATATTTGGCCAGAAACACTTACCATCAATAATGAAGCTGTTGTATTTCTGCACTGTACCCACTTTAGGCAAAAAGATGTTTATGAAGTTATTTTCTAACCCACTTGCTCTTTCCCTGCTTTCAAAGGAGTCCTTTTAGCTTTCGTAAAAGGCAGGTGTTTTTTAAGAGATGTTTTATTGTTTTATTTTAAAGGTGGTAAACAGCAAGGAAAAATAGTGACTAAGTGTTTCATTTTTAAAATTAATTTCAAGACTCTGTCAGGCAATACAGGCATTTTGAAGCTAAACAGTTGTAGACTTTGAAGACAATGCCCACCCCCCCAAACACACACACACACAGCTTCCCCGGGTTCATGCCCCCCCCCAAGAGTAAAAATGTGTGACCTGAACTGAGTTAGCAGCCTTCCTGGTTGGAGCGAGCATGGAGATCCCAGGAGAGGTGTGGCGGCTGGAGTGTAATCAGAGCATCTATCTGTCGCCAGCTGCAGTTGCTCTCTCTGCTTAAGTCTTGAGCAAGGTCATTATTCTAAGCCTGCACTGCACAAGTGCACAGCAGGCCCGGCAGGCTGCTCATCAGTATTCTGCATGTTCCATCAGCTAAATTTACCATTTCATTTAGCATGCTCCTGATTGCATATTTTTTATATTCCCAGCCTTCTCAGAGACATGGAAGCCACTGTTAGTGATCTGACAGGCAGTAGAGCACACATGGACGCATTTGTCATCAAACTAAGGGGGAAAGTTATTAAAACACTTGGCTCCCAACCATGAATTTGGTTGGAATCATTTGAGTCATAAGAGTACTTTTAAATGAAAGAGATTAAAATAAATAAATCAATGAAGGAAGATTTATAGGAAGAGAAAAATCATTTTAATAAGTTAGAATTTACTAAAAAGTCTTTGTCACTTTGTCTTGGCTCTGCAATCATCTCCACATAAAAGTAAATGAAAGCAAATGTGTGAAGCACACAAAATCTTTCATTTGACCATGAAAATTGATCCTACCCAAGGCACATTCAGCATCACATATGTTGCAAACCCAAGAAATTATGCCTTTTAAAGTATAGATCTTTCAAATATAATTAATATTTATATGTAATTATGCTTCTCAGTATTTCTCAGATGCGATAGGCCAGATTACATTTGAATTGCTAACTCACAAAAGAAATAAATGAAGAGCATTGTTTCATGGGCTGTGAAAGGGATCACAATTTGTATCAGCCAAGCTACTAAAACATGGAAATTTATGAGTTTTGCCCCCCAGAAAAATGTCATTAAGCTCCTTGAAGAAATGGAAGCCTCATGCACAGTAATCAAAGTGCACGAAGCCCCCCAGTGGTTCACACAGCCCACCTCATCAGAGGACTCCTCTGGGATGGAGCTGCCCGCGGCCGCACTCCTTTCTGAATCCATTAGAAACTGAAATTCAGCTGCATAAGTGACTGAGCTGAGAAGCTTGAGCGGTGGAATGTGTGTCTGTGAGAATCTTTCCTGGGAACATACTGGCCTTTTGTCATTATCAAATGCCCAGGAAGCATAAACAAACAAAAGTCTGATTGGGGTGCACTGGTCAGGCCAAATCCACAGACTCAGTTCCAGACAGATAGGTGGACCGAGGCCTGGGCTGTGCAGTAGAGACCTTCCCCAGAGGTCAGTGTGATCAGAACCTTAGTCTGGGCATGCATCAGCCTGCAATAAGCATTCCTTGCTGTTCCCACAAAAAAAAAAAAGAAAAAAAAGAAAAAAGAAATTGCTCATCTCTGAGTCAATGTCATTAGCTTGAGTCAGGAACATCCAGTAAAGAGTGCACTCAAAGCATCCTGATTTCCAGGGATTCCTGTGGGACCATGTCTTAATTTCTCAGGGCTTCAGTAAAGAAGTACCTTAAACCAAGTGGATTAAATGAACAAAAACATATTGTCTCATATGTTAGACTCATGGTCTTAAACTCAAGGCATTGGCAGAGCCAGACCCCTCTAAAATCTATAGAGGAGCACCCTTCTTGCCTCTTATCTTCTTCTAGTTTTTTTGTTTGTCAGCAATACTTGGAAGTCCTTGGCTTGAAGATACAGTTAGCAAATTGGTGAGACTGTGTCTCAAAATAAAAATTTTTTTTAAAAGGGCCAGGATGTAGCTCAGTGCAAAGGTCCTGGCTTCAACTCCCAATATGTCCCCCACCATGCATCTCCCTAATCTCTGCCTCAGTTGTCACATCTTATCTCTGGGTCTCACGTGGCATTCTCCTTTTCTTGTGAAACCACCAGTCATGTTGAGCTAGGACCCACCCTAACAACCTCATCTTACTTTGATGACCTGTGCTTAGACCCAATTCCCAAGTGAGGACACATTCACAGGCACCAGGGTGAGGACCTCAACATCTCTTGCGAGGTCACTGCTCAATCTAAAACAGACCATCTTGACTTTGATGGGAGAAGGTAGAGAGAATGCAGGCAAACAGGGTGCAGACTGAAAACTGGCTGCAGAAGAAGAAGGAAGGAAAAGGTTGTCCACAGATAAGTACAGCCTATAAACTGATCAAACTAAGGCAGTAAGGAAAATAAAGACTAAGGATCCAGTAGCCTTAAGCACAGGGAGTCACTGGTGAGGGACAGAGTGGTGAGGGTTAAGGTCACCTCACAGCGAGTGGGTAACAGAGTGAGCAGCAAATGTGTAAATGAAGACCACAGGCGAGTTTCTCAGGATGCTTAACTGTGCTAAGGGACAAGGTAGTCATGGCAAGAATACTGCGATTTGAACATGGCTCCCAGTAGTGCGAGTTTGAAAGCACCTGTTATTTAATGGTGTTTCTGCACGTGAATTTCCAGCCCGCATGTGTCCACTGTAGCTGAGAACACTGCACACGGGAACCTCCAAATTGATAGTGGAGATGGTACTTACTAGTGTGTTGCTCCCATTTCTCAACATGTTGCTCCCAGTACATCATGGGACAGACAGGGTATGCCAAGAGACGCCTTAAAATAGTGGGAGCTTGTGAAACATGCCACAGTAGAGAGGGCACTTTCGTCTATAAATCCTCATCAGAACTTCCTCTTGGTGAGTAGGGGTCTGGGCTGGGATCCTGGTTCCCATCAAGAAGACAGTAAAGTCTTCTGGGATCTGTAAGGTGCCACCTCCTTCTCACTTCCACTGCTTCAGTTTGGACTCCCCAGAGAAACAGAAGCAAGAGTTTACAGCAGGTGTCCGCTAACAATAGGGAGACAACCTGAGAACTGTATTGTTGGGTGGTTTCATCATGGTGCAAACATCATAGTGTGTGTTTGCCACACAGTGCCCGTCGGTGAGTCTGTGTGGCTTCTTGATAGACTCAAAAGACACTAAGTGTGAAATATGTGAGGTTTTGGCAGCACAATGTGGCATACTGTTTCATGTTCAATTTTTAATAAGTGCATTCTAAAAACAAAAAATACATAGCACAGTAAGTACATAAGCCATCAACACAGCTATTATCATTAAGCACTGTGTATCACACATAATCTGCTGTTCTTTTATATGATTTGCAGCTCATCAGATTGTTTGTACCAGCATCATGACAAACACCTGAGCATGCCTTACTCTAGAATGTCACTAGGCCCATGGTGGCAAACCTGCGGCACACATGCCATAGCCAGCGGTTTGTTATCATTGAAAGCTCGAAAAGGTTCACCATCACTGCACTAGGTGATAGGAATTTTCAGATTAATTATAATCTTAAGAGACATGTAGTTCATTGTTGACCAGAATGTCACTATCAGTCTTTATCTTTGTATGCATATACATTAAAGAGTTTTATTGTAACAAATTCTTTCATTCGAGAGTGGGGGATTTGTAGGATAAACTGAAAACAGACAGAAGTCTAGTAGTTTGAGTCAGATTGAAGCAGAAGGATTTCTCTTCTAGGAAACCTCAGCTTTTGAGCTTTCAACTCATTGCTGAGGCCTCGTTCACAATTGCAGAGGGTAACCTTCTTTGCTTAAAACTGGATGATTATAAGCCAGGCATGGTAGTGCCTTCCTGTAATCCCAGCTCTCTGGGAGGCTGACATAGGAGGATCACAAGCTCAAGCCCAGCCTAGGTAACCTAGCAACTTAGTGAAACAGTCTCAAAATATAATTTTAAAAGGGCTGAAGTTGTAGCTCAGTGTGAATGTCCTGGGTTCAACCCCCAACACTCCCCCCACACACACTTACACATTCACACACTCAGTCACTTGTGTATGTTAATCACATCTACAAATTCTTCCACAGCAACACCAAAGTCAATGTTTGACCAAATAAGGGAACCACAACCAGCCATGACCTTGACATACAAAACTGACCATCACCCTAGCCTCCCCGGTGACCTCTGAGAGGGTTACACATGTGGTCTCAGCAATCAAATAAATGTCTTCAGTTGAGGACATGGGCATGGACTTAGTAATTCATAGCATGCTGGTTTCATAGCCAAATTTATATGATAACTGGAGTTAATAGCCACACAAAAATCCATTTAAGACAACTGGCTCACAGAATCATAGATGATCACATTCTTTCTAACAGTAACAATTTCACCCTAATATGTTTTGCCCATTCATGTTACAAAGATAAAATGGTATTTTATATTCACAGTGTAAAGATGCCAGGCCCTGCCCGTGGCAATTACCTCATTATCTTACAGTAACACTATCTATTACCATCCGGAGGTGTTGTTAACCTCCTTTATCTTCAGAGAAGAAGTTTATACAAGGAAGATCTGTTTTTTCTCACTATTCAATAGGGCATTTAATTATCGAAGGATCAAAAGCATCTTGTTATAATGTGGTTGTAGAGCAGGGACTGCAGAGGAATTATGACAGATGGCATGAGGATAATTTCCTGAAGGAAAAGGAATCAACAAACTTAGACCAGAGAAGATGACAGCTTTAGAGTCACAACATGTCGATTCCATATTCCTATCACAGAAGACCACTGAAATCACATACAATAGGAAAACCACACAAACAAAGCAAGAGTGGTTTCATGTAGACATTCAGAGCATCGTCACCAATGGTGGTCCATCGGGAAGGCAGAATACTGTTGGTAGGCTTCCAGGTTTCCATCCGGGTCTCCTCTCAGGAGATGGAGAAACACTGTAAAGCACACCCCCCCAGGCAAACCTTTCTAACCCCTCCCCAGTTAAATGGGGTTTGCAGTCCCACATTCCCTCCACATTCCTTCTACTCAGAGATGATTTTATTCCAGCTTCTCTAAAGGTTTTTTTAATTGACATGGCATAAAGATAGAGAACTCACAGTTGAATATACAATGGTGTCATTTATAACTCATCTTCAAGAGAAAGCCAGCTTGTCTTCATTTAAAACCTTGCTGGGCTTGTGCAGTAACTAAGCCAATACAGCCAACCATTTAAGACAAGAGAGGAGAAACCCCAGAGCCACCTTTCTTGTTTACATTTCCCAGCTCCAACCTGCAGATGTGATTAAAAGATGTCACTCAATTACATTTCAATTTTTCTGCCAGCTGCATTCATTATGAAATTTCAGACATGTTCAGGAAAGGATAATGTACTCAATAGATGTTGAATTTGTCATTAGAAATTGAGAAGTATTCAGAAGCACATTTTATTTGTTCTGAGATCATTTATTTCAGGATATTGTGTTTTCGATAAAAGCATTGTGTTTAGTCTTTACATGTATTGTGTAAAGTACAGTAATCTCCTTACAGCAATTCAAATGCTTTTTATTACCAGGTCCTATCAAGAAAAAAAATGTGGGTTATGTTACTGAAGGTGATTATTTTTATTACATAAATATTTTATGATATCTTCTTTCCATTTCTTTCCCTGACACTTTATTACCATGGACTCCTATTAACTCCATGCTTGATATAAATTAAATGCGAGATTTTGATGTGTGTGGTTGTCAGGGCCTTGCGGGCATAGAGGCTCTACGCTAAAATGACACTTACTGAACTTCTCCTAGGACTAATTTGTCTAACCCAAGCCTTGAGCTCTCCAAGAGGGGGGTGGTCGGGAAACACGGCAGCAGGCTTCAGATAAGAGAACTCCTCAGCACCTACCTGTGCACTTTGTGAGCACTCAAAGACAGGAGTCACCTTGCAACATTTTAGAGGGGCCCGTGACACAGAGCACAGCCAAACTCGCCACCGTTCAAAGCTGATGCACCTGTCTGGGGACTTCATTACTCACTGGCACCTCTGTGTGAGGCCAGGTGGGGCAAGGAGACACAAAGCCCTTGGTTACCACTTGTTAGTGACTCACACAAAACACAGCATGGCAGCTGCCATCGGTCCTGCCATCCCTCGGGGGCCTGGGGACTTGGGCACATGTTCCCTGTCTTCATTACTGTCATGACCTTGATGGGACTAACTGTGATTATTTTCCTAGGCTATTCCCATAGAAAAAAAAGATAAACCAAGTTAGAAATACTCAAACGAACAGGGTATGATTAAGAACAATGAAAACGTCAGAGAAATAGGGTAAAGGCGGATCACCCACAGCAGGTTAGAGACAGGCTATGGCAGACCTCACAGTGACCCATGACGGTAAACACGGTGGATATTTCTATAGCCAGTTTCTTTAGTGATTCATAAATCCCCTCTTAAAAGAATACAATTATCATTGACTCCATAGTTCAATCATGAGGCAGAAATATATAAAGACACACACACATATACACATGTAACAGGCACTTCCCTATGTATGCACACACATTTCACACTTACACGCACTTGTAGATCCATGCTCCCCCATTTCCCATTCATGACAGGGGTCTTCCAGCTGGCTGAAGCCCTCAGTCATTTGAATTTGCATAACCTTCATTCTGGGCTGAGGCTGGAGGGGTTACCTCTTTCTGGGATGTTCCTGGGCTTGTGCCAGGTGGGAAAAAGGGCACAGGCTGAGTAGGCAGTGGCTCTGAAGTCCTCCCCTTCAAAGTGGCTCGGATCAGCATTTCGTTTGGTCAAATTGTGCAGTCAAAAACCTAAAGTCAGTCAGGTGGGAGGTAGAATTTTCCCACAGGAAGGGACTCAGAAAGAGGAAGGAAATACTTTTGAAAAATAAGAGAACTCACATATGAAATAGAAAACTGGGATAAATTTTTTTTGTTTATTGATTTCATGTAAACTTAACATTATTAGCCATGCAAAATTAACAAAGTCCAGATCAATACTTATTTGTCATGTTAAATGTTTTACTGACATTAAAACTCCATTCCTTATGAAAGAAATATTGCAAAGCACAAAGGCTCTGGTGGTGGTGTTATTGTCACTCATGTTTGTAATTTAGCTAGATATGCTCGGTCCACAACATGACAGGGAGTGGCTAGATTCTCCCTGCACTTTTCTCTAGCAGAACTATTACATCTAAAAACTTTCCTTCACACAATTTGCTATCCTAACATTTGGCCTTCATATGGATCACACTCATTGCTAGAAATCAAGACCACTTCAGTGCTAACTCCTGACATTTAAAGGTGTCTAACCTGGCAACACAAAGACATCTATCGCACACAATGGAATCCTATGACAGTGAGAAGATAATTGCTCAAATGATTCAGAATACACTCACATTATCTTTTAAAGATTTTTTCACTGACATTAAAACATAATTCATGGAAACAACTTCAGCATGATCTCACTATCCCTAATGTGCCACTTAAGAGGCCTGGGACCCTACCATGAGCAAAAGAAAGCTATCATAGACTTTAAGGCCATTGGCTTTTATAATCAGGTTTATTTTTGAGAAAGATCATGCTTATGGAGCAAATGGAAGCAGCTCCCATGACAATAGGCCTATAAGCAAATTGCAGACCTGAAGGCACAGGTCGGACAAATAAAATGAAATGATAGAAAGTATTTCACAAACATGCCCCTTGACAGCTGAGAATAAAACTTGGAAGAAACATGTAATGTTATAGAAAGAGAAAAGAGTCAGGCTGGTCTCTGGTACCTAAGACTTCCGCCTCTTTAAACAAGACAATTTCATCATTAATAATGACTAAACCCAAGAACTGGAAAGAACACTGGTATCAAAAGCTGTGAGTTCCAGTTCCAGTTTTGCCACTTTCTAGCCATGCATCCTTGGGAAACACAAGTAGTCTGAATTTATAGAGAAGTGATTCATGATTGATCTTGCCTATCACATGAGTTTTGTTTAAGAATACAAGACAAGAGGAAATTCATGAAAGAAGCTTTAAATTCAATTCAACTTCTTAGATATCTATTACAATGAGGGAGGAACTTAGTAGTTTGTAAAGCCCTGTGCAATATAAATTATCAGTCTGGGGCCTGATAAAGGTTTTCTTTCCTCTCTGTTTTCTAGATCTTAAGCAAATCAATAATAAAGTCATAGAAAGCAAAGTTTTGTTAGAAAACTCAAGTCTGAGCAAAGGTAGACCCTCTTTAAGCATCAGATAACATACCACAAGCTAGCAGAGGAAACCCTTTACACACACAAGCTGATTTCCTTAGGACATCTGCTCATTCCTGATCCTTCACAATCTCTGCTCCTGGGGTTCATCTGGACCCAGACAAGCCTCACAGCAGAGAACGTGTGCTCATGTCAGAGGCTGTGTAACGAAGGATAAAAACTTCCAAGGAAGAGCAAAGGACCCTGATGAGGAGGCAGGAAAGGAAAGAAAGAGTCGAAGGAGATGGGACCTGATGCTGGGGGACAGATGCCTGAGGCATCTAGACAGCCTTCGAGCCCCAGGCCTATGGAAAACACAGATGACCAAGCTAGTGAGAGGAGAGTCTCTTTGCCCTGGCTGGATTATATCACTGGAATCTCAGGCAAAGAATTGAGTGAGTATTCTGGGGAAACTGTGGGTACATCTACTTAGGTTCAGGAAGGTTTATCCTGTTCTCATAGCTTCCTCTTCACCCTCTCTGCAGCAGCTGCCTGAATTCTGACAGTGCAGACCAGACCAGGAAGCAAGCAAGTCCTGTGGCACCAATCTGTGACTGACCAGGAAGACATTCTCTTGACCCTCCCTGTCTCCTGCCAAGACAAGAAGTGTAGAGCTATTGCATGCTGTTCCTTCAGCCCTGTCTGCAGGCATGTGGCAGACAGTCCCAGGCCAGTTCAGAAAGCACTAGCCACTGACCTAGGCAGGAACAAAGAGCTCCTTGTTGGAAGCAGGTCTTTTGAATAGCATTATGATTTGTTGCTGTTTGGTGGGTTTTATCTTCTACATTTTGGTGTTGACTTTCCTAAAGTTTTTGAGACTTTTAAACTAGAAGGAAAATACAGGCTCTTGGCCTCTAAGCCTCATTAAGGGAAGTATTACAAGAAAGTGTGGTTAAGCTACCGGTCTCCCACCTCACAGAAGGCAATTCAGCTGTACACAAGAACACATTGTCGGCTGAAGTAAATCAGATTCAGCACATTTTTAAAGGTGGATTGAAATCTGTAATGGCAGCCAGCAAACTAAAACACTGGAGGATATTGAGGCAGAATCAGAAATCATAATATTTATCAAAAAATCGTATGTCACCTTACTCTTTCAGTCCAAAAGGTCATATAACATTAACCTCAAGCAAAAAAGAATGCTGCTTAATATCACACAGAAAACGCTGATTTGCAAGAGTTTAAAAATATTATTAAAGTGACATTGTTCTTTTGGAATGTTATAACTATTCCTCTTTTTCTTAGATGGACAGCTTTGGACAGTATCTTCCTTGTCAGCACCTTCCACAACTATGAGAGACTCCTCCACATTTTCTAGGTCCTGATTTGTCATTCCAGAAACCTAAAAGAATGGAACTGCTGATTACTGTCTGCAGTGACCCATGAGGACTGGTGACATCCTGAATGCTTGTTACCCTATGAGGCAAGGAAGAGGTTAATAGTTGTTATTCCTTCTACAAAAAAGAACATTGATTTCAGAGAACCTAGTATACTGCCAAAACAACTGAGCAGTTTTTGAATGGGTGTGTTGTGAGCAGGTCTAGTTGTTATGGTTCTCAGGCTGATGTTTTATCTACTGAACTGAACCACATCCTCTGGCATGGAACTACATTTCAGTCAGATGCTTCTGTGGTGAACTGAGGTATCTCTAAGAGAGCCTGAAAGAGATATGAAAAAAATCTAAACCTAATAAATTTAACCAATATGGGGATTTGGTGAAATAATATTGCTTTTACTGCCATATACAGTTATATTTTGCTTCATACTGATATATGCCTTAAAAAATTTGGCTATGATTTTTTTTTATTCTATAAATTAAGTTGTATTTTAAATATCTAAATGGACTCCCCATTTAAGGAAGAAAGTCTTTATATATCTTTTGTGTCCTTCTTGGTAATATGAATAATCTCCCTCTCACCCAGAGGCTTTATATTCTTAGATTCAGCACATTTGTATTTCCTTATTGCAGGGCATACTCAAAGTTTGAATTAATGGCAAAATAACATTTTGCAACAGTCCTTTTTTGACAGATGTATGAAGAGTTGAATATATTCATTTAAAGCTTTTATTTGCGCTGCAGGGAATGGTATAGAAGTGGCAATAAATACCAAGGCAATATTCTTTCTTCTTCTAGTAAAATCTCACAAATATATTTTAAGACCATGCCTGTCTCCCCCTATGCCCTTACATTGTTAGGCACATCCTCTGTATGTGGGTTGGCTCTGAGTTATCTCTTTTTTTTTAAAACATATCTGTCTAATTGGTAGCAGCTGTTAATCAAGCACATTGTCACAAATCCTGTAGTACAGCATTCATTCTAAAGGTTTGTGGGTTTTTACATTTTGAAGGGAAGCCATATGCCTTAGGCAGCATGAGACGGAGCAGATTTCTAGCAATTATATTGAGTTGATGTAATTTGGCCTGAAATATCTGATTTGAATGTTTATGTTGATCAAACTCCCTGGGATGCTGTCAGGTTTTACCAACGTTTTGCACGCTTCACACACAACCTAAGAGGTAAAGTCTCCTTAACTCTGGTTTACAGATCCCAGAAGGATTGAAAAGCAGTGGCCTGGGGTTTGCAGCCATGTTTGACCATGAGTGCTTGAAGTTACTCAGCCCCCTTTCAGTGTCTGTGGAGATACTGTCCCACTACACTCTGGATACCAACGTGAGGAAAGCACAGTCGCGGACCAGAAGCTCCCTCTCCATTCAGAGCAGCTTTGCTCACCAGGGTGAAAGCGAGCTGAGGCTCCCAAGTACCCAGATCCACAGGCTCCGATATTCTCCAAGCCTTGTGTCTGGAAACCCCATACCAGGCTGAATCCACCCCCAAAACTTTAGGGCCTCATTTTTGGGCCAGTGTCTGCCTTCCAACAGGAGGCTGTCAGGATGAGACAGACACGTATCTTTCATCCTTGGGCTGATCAGTCAGCGCCTAGAAGCAGCAGCCTCCTGCTCCTTTCACCTATTCCCCAGGCACTGATACAGGAGACATGG
The DNA here is from genome assembly GCA_004027455.1 of Hydrochoerus hydrochaeris. NCBI lineage: Eukaryota > Metazoa > Chordata > Mammalia > Rodentia > Hydrochaeridae > Hydrochoerus > Hydrochoerus hydrochaeris. Next base: position 84,042 of record PVLA01007720.1, on the reverse strand, counting down.
CCGGGAAAACGAGCAGGACCCGTGAATGTCAAGACCCCGGGGCGATGCAGGGACTTCTGTAGAACTTCTCATGAGCTCCCTTGAGATGTGGACAGCATGAAAGAAGCCCAGACACCACCCAGAGGTCACATCTGGGTTCCCACCACAGCCTGCACTGCATTTCTCCATGTGGCATGTACTTTTATTTTTGCTTTTACCCTCTTTCTCTGTATTTGTCCTGAGTTCACTTTGTGGAGCTGGTTGTTCCTACACTCATTCACCCCATACTTTTTAAATAAACTTTGGCACCATCTTTGGCTTGTCTCTTCTGATTCTTTCAGGAATACTTTCTGTTGGCAAGCCTTTTCTAATGAAACTACACATTTGTCACCATAATACTCTGTCCTCCAAAATCTTCGGTTTGATGACAATCTCCTCCCTCCCCTGAGCTCCCCAAGTAACTGTGATATTATCAGATTGCCCTGCACAATCTCACCAGCCAATGGTGGACTCCAATGGCGAACTCCCCCATCTCCTTACATTAGCCAGCTCTTCCTGAGGGTTCCTACTCCCACGTAGTCCTTATTCTCCCGGGTACTAAGTACCTAGGTTGGTATGCTTTTTGCACCCCAGTATTACATCTCACTTTCCCCCCTGTGACAAATTGCATTTTCCAAAAGGGCTGCAGCTCCACCTCATGCACATGCTTTCCTGCAGTAGACCTTACATCATAGGCAGGAACTCTCCCCTCTCAGCAAATGTCTCTCCTTCCTCTGCATAACCTTCCTCCCTCCCCTCTAGTGAAGCTCCTATTTACCTCTGGGGCTCTAGTCCCTCATTTCCTTCCCACCCCTTGGCCTGCCTTGGTAGCTCCTGTCTCAGCGTGGTCCCAATACAGGTCTCACCGCAGTCAGCAGAGACCCATTTCAATGTAGTTTTCACCTGGAATTTGAAATGATGCAAGAGACAGAGATATAGTTTTCAGGAGTGAAAAATGCATATAGGAATCATTCAGAGATCATCTTAAATATCCAAAAAGAAAGGGACGAAAGGAGGGAAAGGAAGAAGACATCCAGAAAAGAAACCTCAGGGGACGCTAACACAGAAGGCCGGAATCAGCAGGCAGGGTGGCTGCTGGCGACGTTCATCAGCTTGGTTGTCAACCTGACTGGGTTAAGAGCAGAAAACTGGTACCACGGATGAAGTGCCTGGGTGAAGGTGAGAGTGTGCAGAGACGCCTGGCTATGAGTCAGAGACCGGGGGACAGGCTCCCTCTGGGTGTCGCCAGCACTGCACAGTAGGCTGGGGGCTCTGCAGGGAGGGAAAGTGGGAGAAAGACAAAGCTGACGGCTCACGTGTGCTTGATTCCACTTGAGCCCTTGTGTTTTCCATGACTTTCACCCCAGAACATAAGGTTGCTCAGCCTCTGAATGTTGGCTTGTGCCGGCATCAGGGGCTTCTCAGGTTTTTGGCCCGGGAAAGAGGTCATACACTCCCCTCTCTTTCCTTTCTGCTCCTCCTCCCACTCTGGCTTCTGGCTCTTTAGATTGAGCAGCTACCACTTCCCCCGGCTTTCCATCCTGCAGAAGGCCATTGTGGAACTGTTCAGCCCCGACTGTGTAAAGCAGTCTCCTCTTACAATTGCATATATTCTGTTCTGTTTATCTGGAGAACTCTGATTGGTGAGGTATAGATGCTTCATAAATAGTTTTTAAAGACACAAAACAAATAATGGGCATGCAGAAAAATCACAAAAACGTCATGGCCTGTGGATGCACAGAATGGAATAAAACTTAAGGTGGAAAACAATGGTGGAAGCAGATGAGAAAATGATGGGAACTTCAGAAATGGAAGATTACATGGAGAACGAAGGGAAGCCACAAGAAAACTGTTAACCGAGGCAGAGATGCAGTGCAACTCTCAGGGCCAGAGAGGCTTGTGAGTCGAAGACAATTCAAGGAAATAAGGGGGTACGAGAAGTCTGGCTGGCTTTTAGAACTGAAAAGATAGAATGATTCCTGAGGTAGAAAGGATGTGTCTAAGGGATTGTGAAATTAAAAGGGAACTGAAACAAAAGCCAGTGGATCTGAAGGTCAAGGAACTGTGAGAGCGGAGCAAAGTTTTAATTATTTTTGTAATCTTGGGACCATGAAGCAGATGGAAAAGGAGCCGAACAGTCTCTCCCTCCTCTCGGTGTTAGTTAGGTGTGCACTTCCTATCTCCCCGGAGGGTAGGGACTGTGCCATACACAAACAGGATTTTGTTAAAGTGAATGAAAGATAAGGGAGAATTTTCTAATTTCTTCCACTTATACCCACCATTGCTCAAGCTAGTACTGTCAATCAAAAGCAGCATTGAAAATCTGTCCAATTTATGTTCCAAGTGAGCCAAATGTTAAGGAAAATAGAGATTAGCAATTAAGTTAGCAGTAAAGATGATGTCAATGACAAGCTGCCTCAAATTCTCACTTTCTTTACACAACTCTTTGTTAAACATGAGATACAACGAATAAAACTTTCACCAAAATCTGATCCAAAACCTGTATCTGGAGTTAACTTGCTCTGTCATCTAAGTGCCCAGCCAGTTGGTCAGCATGTCTCTCCTCTCTGGGGCTCAGTTTCCTCATCTGTGAAGTTGGAGTGGCAACAAATCCCTTCTTGTGACATCTGAGTGGTGAAACGTGAAGATACTTGTAAAGAATTCAGTTACCAAAAAAAAAAAAAAGGACCGGAGATTTAGCTCGGCAGCATGAGCGCCTGCCTTGCAAGCGCATGGTCGTGAGTTCAATCTCTGGTACAAAAAAAAAAAAAATTCAGCGCAGGCTCAGAGCAAGAACAGAGAGCAACCGTGTCAGGTATCCACAAGAATGAAACAAACCTCAGACCTCCCACTGTACTTTTCTCTACCTAGTCACCCACAGGTACTGCTATGAAATGAATATGTGTGCACCCTGCAATTCAGGTGTTGAAACCTAACCTCCAATTTGATGGTATTTGCAGTTCAGGTTTTGGGGGTTAAACATGAAGAGAGAGCTCTCATGAATAGGATTAGTGTCCTTATGAAAAGGACCTCAGAGAGTGCCCACACCCCATCTGCCGTGGAAGGACACAACAAAAAGATGGCCATCTATGAAGTAAGAAACAGGCCTGTACCAGACATCTGATTTGCTAGTGACTTGATTTTGAACTTGTTAGCCTACAGAACTCTGAGAAATAAGTTCCAGTTGGGTATAAGCCACCCAATCAATAGTCCCCATTATGGTTCTCCAAACAAACTAAGGTAAGGATAGCAACTCAAAAGTCACTCTGGGCTTCTGATCAAGACAGAACACAGAAATGCTCATTTACTTCTTCTCCCAAAATCACACAAAACCATAAAAACAAGTGTAGGAAGAAATTCACACATAAAACCCCCAAGAATGGAGAGAGTAGCCATTTGCTTTGGTGTCCATGACAAAGTAGCTTAAATAACCAAAACTTACATCCTTATGATTTTGGGTGCTAGAAATCCTATACCAAGATATCAATGGGGTTAATTTTTTTCTGAAAACCTCTCTCTTTGGCTTGTAGATGACCATCTTCTCTGTTTCTTCACAGATTCAATATGACCAGTCATGTAGGATTCAGGCTCACTCTAATTACTTCATTTAACTTTAATTACTTCTTTAAAGATCGTGTTGTCAAAAACTGGTAAGGCATACTTTTGGGTGAGTCTCTGAGGGTGTTCCTGAGACAACTGGCATGAGGGTCAGAGAACTGAGTGGGAAACATGTACCTTGAATGTGAGCAGTAATGCCCAAGTAGGCTGGAGACCAGATGGGGCAGAAAGCAGGAGGAGAAAGCCTGCATGCATGTGTACACTCTATTCAGCTTGAGCAGATGTATTTGGACCTGCACCCATCAGTCTCAGACATTAGACTCAAAGTCCTTCAGCCTTTGAACATAGCCTTGTACCAGCAGCTCTCCACAGGCTTCCAGTCCTTCAGCCTTGGACTATGGCCTTCTTGTTTTGAAGCTTTCAGCTGCTTGGAATGAACAGTTGACAACTGCCTTGGCTCTCCAGTTTGCAAGTGGTCATTATGGAGCTATCCAGTGTCTAACCATGTGAGCCAATCTAATTAATCTCATCTTATAATGATATATATTCTATTGGTTTTGTTCCATGGAGAGCTCTGACTAATCTAGATCTTATCTACAAACATAGTCACATGCTGAGGTACTGGAGGTTAGAACTTAAATAAATGAATTCAGTGGGAATAGCATTCAGTACATGAAAGGAAGTATTGATATGAAGTTATATAAGATCTAAACAACTTTTTGGAAAACAAAAGAAAATTTGAAACCAGCTAATGGAATGATTCAGGGTGGAGAAAGTCATGAGTCAGAGGGATTGAAATAGATGTGAAGATTATGCTTCAGAGAAGACCTCCAAGGGTCTCTAAAGTCTAAGTTAATTATGAAAATTACAAGGGACATACCCAGGAGTGTGGGGTGATTTTCTAAAGATCTGAATAAAGAAGAGCTAACTTAGGTTGATCAAGCCTCAGCTCTGCTCATGTAGAAGCTAAAGTTGGAATACTGAGTTCTAAAGAAGTCCAGCTTCCAGAATCAATGAGATTAGGCAGTTATATGGTTCAGAGTAAGACCCTTCTCAAAAGTCATGGGCTTTCTAATGTGCATGATTATCCTTAGGAGCCTCAGTTACTTTTCTTTTGCTGGGACAAAATACCTGACACCCACAAGTTAAAGGAGCAAAGGTTTATTTCAGTTCACAGTTTGTAAAGATTTCAGTTGATGGTTGGCTAGCTCCATGGCAGGGTAGCATGGCAGATGAAAAACAGTCCATGGCAGGAAGCAGAAGCAGCAGCAGCCACAGCAAGCCTGCCTTTCCTCTCCCCATTTATATGCCACCCAGGTTATAAGCCTATTGATTGATGCCACCCATACCCAAGGTGGGGCTTCCATTTTCCACCCCCAGAGCTATATTAAACCCATTTAGTTATTATATACCTTAATCTCAGTATCACATATCCTATAGTCAGCCATCTCTAAAAAGATGAGACTCATAGGCAGGGAACATCTACATATAAACCATGACATTAGCCAAGATTCTCCTTCAACCACATGACATCTATAAACACAGAGCTCAGAGTGGGTCCTCACGTGCAGGAGAGGAATCTATTGGTGAAAGAGACCTATACAAGCTGAAAGAAGTCCATGCCAGCTCCCTATATTAGTCAGTATACTCTACCATTAAAAAATAACAAGAATGGATCAACAAGAAATTTGAGGAAAATTAAGGGTTCAAGAAAAAAAGGGTTAACAGAAAAACTAACAATGGGAGTGCCGTGATTTAAACATCTCTTTCTTCTCCAAGCCCTCAAGTATTGAAGTATAGTTTCCCTAGTGAGGTGTTAGGCAGCGCAATCCAGCTATGGCATGTAGAGTTGGGCCTTTGGAAAACACTTTGGGAAGGATTAAGGGATAGGTAAGGTCACTGTGCAGGAGCCTGTGATTGAATCCTGGTGGCCTCACCAGAAGAGGCCAAGGAACCAGACAGACAAAAGAAATCAACTCATTCTCTCTCTGTCTCTCTCTCTCTCTCCACACAGTGTTCTGCACCACCTCTCTGTCAGCAAGAAAGCCAATGCCAGTCTAGACCTTGCCACTTCCTGAGCCATGAGCCAATATAAACCTCTTTTCTTTATATGGTAGCCTGTCTTTGGGTATTTTGTTACAGTAATGAAAACAGACTAATACAATGGGCTTCAGAGATGATTTAGGGAATTGGTAATGGAAAAAACTGAAATAAAAAGATAAATATCAAAAAGATATTTTAAAGAAAAAGTAAGAAAGAAGAAAACTAACCAGGATCAGTCAAATCCTAATAAAAATTTCCAAAGAAAATAATAATAAAAAGTGGAGGAAGGGAATTACCAGAAGAAAAAAAATAATAAAATAAAGGAACATTTTTCAAAAGACCAGTGTTCAAGCTGGGTGTGCTAGCACATGACTGTAATTCCAGCACTTAGGAGGCTGAGACAGAAGGATTCAAGGCCAGTAAGGACGATGTGGTAAGACTTTATCTCAAAAAGGAAAAAAACCCAGCATGCTGGAATTACAGGTTTGTGCTACCAGACAAGCTGTATCTGTCAGCAACCATGGGCTTCAGAAAAAGAGTGAGTTTGGCCTCTAGTTTTCAGAGGCAAATTATCTTGAGTAAAAATGAAATACAAAGTTTCAGACATACACATTCTCCAAATGTCCCTCTCATCAATCTTTTCTTTGCAAAGTGATTTTTTTCAGGATAAGGACGAACTTGTGCAAAACAAAGTAGAGAATTAAAAGAGTAAGCAGAGGAGGGGGGAGGACACACAGCACTGGAGAAACAGTAATTTCCTGCCGCTGTCTGTTTACAAATAATGACTGCATCAGGATGAATCACGATCCTGACACTTAGCTATAGCATTTGAAATGATGAAGGTTACTGGTACAATATCTGAAAATAAAATAGAAGATTACTTATAGGGGAACTCTACTCTTCAATAACAACAGATTGATAATAAAATGAGAGGATAATAATATCTACTTGTAGCATTATGTAGCACTGTGTAGCTGACAACCAAATGAAATGACAGACATCCAAACCAGGCAGAAGTTCTTGAACTGAGAAGAGTCAAAGGGGCGGGGACAATAAGATGGCAGGGAAGACATAATATCTTTGTTTGAATTCTGATCTCCATGTATATGTACTTATTATAATAATTATAAAGGAAAAAGTCCTCAAAAAGTCCTAAATCTCAGAGACTGTGCTTTCAAACCACTATTAAATTCCCCTTCCTTTGATGCTGGGATGATTCTTTAAACATCCAAGCACCCCCCCCCTGTCATCAGAGGTCAGGTGAGAGGCCTGTGACCTTACCTAACTCAGTCTCTCCTGGCTTACCAACATTTCCTGGAGTGTGGTGGTTTCATTTTTCATTCCCTCCCTACTCCTTTTTCATTCACACCCTTTCTTTCCTCCTTTCTGGTTGTTGTTATGAAGTCACAGCTTCTAGGTACTCTAATTATGGAATTTCTTCTGTGAAGAAACACCCTCAGCTCTGTTAGCCTGAAAAATAGATCATCAAAGCTTCTCCTTTCTAATAATAAAATTGACTAATGTGATAGTGTTACTTAAAATGCCTTGTTTCGCACACAAGCGTGTGTGTGGATATATTCCTGTGGTATAACCCACAGTTGAGTGGGTGGTATATACCCACATTTGAGTGGGCGGGTAAGCACAGACAGATTGAGGTAACAATTCTTTCGGAACCTCAAATTGAACTCCATTTACCACCGTGGACTTGCCTTCCTCTGCATAAAGTAGAGGGCAAAGGCTGCATCTTCCCCAGTTCCTTACTAGTGTTCGTGTTGGTTCCTTTTGATCATCCTAAGACTGTCTCTGATAAACCCTGTTTTTCAGTTGCCTCTTGTGATACAGTCAACGAACCTCAGATCCGTGGCTCTTCAGTTCTGATATTAGTGTCTGAGACTTAGTTCTTTAAGTCTCATCATACTGAAAAATTATGTAAGCATCACGCCAGTCTTATGTGAAGCTTACTTATGGTATTAGTTTCCATTGCTGCTGTCACAGATTACCACAGACCCAGCAGCCTAAACGAGGCACCTGTATCCACATTCTTCTGGGCACAAGTGGGACACAATTCTTCCTACACTAAAGGTCACTCCCTTAGCAGTGCCAGCAAGTGACCCTCCCTTCAAAATCAGCAATGGTAGAACCCTTCTCACCCTCCCTGTGGTTCTAGGGCCCTCCCCCAGAGCTACGTCCCAGCCATTTTTACTTACTCGTGCAGTGTCCTACTAAATCACTAAGCAGCCCGGGGGGGCTCACCCTCAATTCTCCCGCCTCAGCCTCCCAGAGTACTGGGATTGCAAGCAGGTGCCACCACAACTGACTACTCTCTGGTTCTTTGCCATTGAGACCTGTTCTCTGCTTCATTTATATTTGATTGGGCCGACCTGAGTAACTTGGATGATTTCTCCTTTTCTGGGCCCCTGACTGCAATCACACTGCAAAGTCTCTGTCAGTATGTTAGGGTAGCACATGCATAAGTGGTGGGCTTCTGGCACTGCCACCTCAGGAGGCCATCATCCTGCCTAACACACTACCCATGCTCAGCTCTTGGCTTCTTGGACAAATGAGCTTGTGAACGAGGATGAAAAGATGACCTTGATTTGGAAAATAGCCTCCTAAGTGCTTCAAAGTTTATTAGCAAAATAACCAGGGCTATCAGGGAAGCAAGCTGTGGCTCTGAATCACATCAAAGACAATCACTCTCCATCCCACTGAAGTCAATACTGACATACTGAGGTCAGTAGAGTTTGTACACAACTTTAAATAGAGATTCCCTGTTACATCAGTGAAAAACAAAACCAGTAGACAACCAGTCTCCAATCATTGCCGAGATTGTGGGCTGCAGAGGATAGCAAGGGCCTCATTTTACACCATTTCTTTTATTTTTAAACAATTCCTTTACTAATTACAAAATGAGCATATGCTCTTTATAGAAAATTTGAGAAATACAAGTTCTTTAAAATAGAAAGCTTTATGTAATTCCCACCTTCCTTCTCCATTCCTGTGTAGAGTTAGACTGTCAGCAGCTGTTATTGGAACAACAACCCGATCTTTGGTTATAAAAATCATCTCTATTGAGATTAGAAGTTATTTTTAGTTGTTCCTCTTACCTGAGGTTTATCTCAGATGCAAGCTGCTCAAAGATCTGGCTTATAATAAAACACTTCGACCCTCCAGAATTTGCCCAGACAGCAAGTAGTGAGGAGAATCTTCAAATGTGAGATGCACTGGGCCTTTGCAGCATGACCGGTGTCAGCGTTACTGAGTAGTTCTGAGGTGCTGGGCACTGATGTCCTTATCAAATCATAAATTCCCGGCCACCTGAAGAGTGTGGGATGCAGAACGGCTCTTCCCTGCTCTGGGTTATGAAGGAAGAAGCCAGGAAGGACCAGGGGAGGCAACAGGAGTCAGACTTTGGGTCCTCAAAGTAGCTCACTGTGGGGAGCTCAGGGTAGGGAGGAGGGCTGGAACCTCAGGGCACCTCTGAACTATAAAGTCGCCTGAGACACACACACAGTATGAGGAGATGCATCTGCCAAGCTAAGGGCAGAGCCAGAGGCCAGACAGCCTGGGGACACAGCAGGGCCCTCAGAAAGTCTGGGCACAAAGAGCAAGAGGAGAGGGCCCATGACCCAAGTCTGTGGACATGGAGAGCTCAGCTTCCAAAGAAGCAAGTAGGACAGCAAACAGGGACACAAGAGCTGGCTCTGAATGTGAGCAGGACTTGCCATTGTGTACAGGAGGAATTCACCTCCTAGCATATGGTTCCATTTTAGAGGTATGGGGCACATCTTGGGGAATACGAGGAAAGCCCTACCAACAAAATTGTTCCCATTAGGACCTGCCGTTGTAAGTTCCTCCTCCCCTGGAGTACTGTCCCCAGGCTTTGTGGCTGCCTTCCAGGAATAACACAGGGGACAGGTGAGCGCCCCTGGCCTTGGGGGGAGGCCCAGCCCTCTGCTCTAGATTCAGTTTAACTTGCAACCATGGGACTGCACGAGCTGGGCAGAGCAGGGAAGCAAAAGCAGAGGCAGGGCGTCAGAAATGGAAAAACACGAGAGTGATGAGAAAAGTGAAGGTGAAAAGCTAATCGAGACTGACTTCTGGTCAAGCCTAAAACCCAGATTCTGCCAGACCTGCTCAGAGTATTGTGCCACATTTATTTGAGAAAAAGAGGACCTCAGAGTTGCTGTGTCTCAGGAACTGGCTTTGTACCTAACGAATTCCAAACCTGACTGCGGGGCTATAAATGTGCTTCCACTCTTGTTAAACCGTGAAGGGTGTCTACCAAAAAATGGAACATATTGTCCCCAAACAGCAGCAAACTGCTGAGGAAAAGGAATCCCAGGAAAGAAAAGTAGCCACTGGAGATCTGGAGGGAAAGAACCTTTCAAAATCCCTAGATCTAGACTGTGGAGAGTTGTCAAAGTGATACATTTGAAATGTAAAGCTTTTTATCTGGGGTTTGATTATTGTTCACTTTTAATAACTACAGAAAAAAAATCAAGACAATGTATTCCTTCACTGAAAGGCTACAATTTGCATATTATTATCTCTGCATTGACAGGAAAAGTAACTTCATGTGTAAATGTCAATGCATACACGCACAGAACTGCTTTCTACATTGGAAACACATGTAGTTACATTCTGCCTGGTAAGTGACTACATATTTTTAGGGTTTGTCTACTTGGCAGCTCAGCCTCTATGCTTTGTTCAGTACATATTTCCTTTGTTCAAAATGTGCCACATATTTATGATTATAGAACAGAACTTGGTTTGCAAAACAAAACAAAACAAAATAAAAAAATGTGTAAATGTTTGCACCATATGACCTGAGGTCATGCTGAAGCATGCTTTTATTAGGACTTTTCCCCCTTCTTTTGTGGTTTTGGAATCACAGCTTGCCACTAAGTAATTAGCTCAGAAGTCTATTGTAATTAGACAACCTTCTTCATCTGGGTCAGGGAAAATGAATTACATCAAGCACAGTTCTAATTCTAGCCAACTTGTATGTCTTAGTGTATGATAAATGACAAGAGTGTGGATGCTAGTAAAAATGATGTTCAAAATTGATGGGAACATCATTGCCACCACTGAGTTTGTTGGCCAAAGAATACACAAGAACATAAGACTGTAGAGAAAACAATGTATATAATGCATTTCAGTGCTTGGTACAATCGAAATTCAACAACCAACAACTGAAAAAAATCAACTGAGTATATTTCTTTGGCTTATGTGTTTATGGACCTACTTCTGTTACAGAGTTCATTACCCTGTTTTGCTTTTAAGACAGCAAATTTTTTTTTAATATTTACTACACTAAACAACACATTACCACCAACCACCTTAAAATATGCCCTCTTTTTGAATATATTTACCCCCTAATTTTTGCCACTTTCTGAAGCAGTTCTAGAAGTCTTGTTTTGCCAGTGTCTTTATTTGCACTGTTATAGCTGCCTTGAGTCAGTTTAGAACATTCGTCTTTCATAGTCATTTTAACTTTGGGGAAGAGCCAGAAGTCACACAGCATCAGACCCAGTGAAGAAGGCGGATGAGTCACACTGTGTTTTTATACTACCCTTCCGCTGGATGATACCCCGGAGCAGCAGTCACTGTGTTCTTAAATCACACTTTATAAAGACACTTACGAAAGAGAACTCCAGAACTGCTTTAGAGCAAGAATAATGAGACAAGTGTGTTGGAATGAAGAGGAAGTATTCTGAGGGAGTCCTGCAATGTGTTTTGATTGTAATAATTATTTTTCACCTAAACACCATATATTTTTTGAACATATTTGGTGTTTTATTTTAATCACAATCATAACACAGAATCTAGTTTTATAATAATGTGTCACTGTGGGTAGAAGATGAGATTGTAAAGTAATTCCAGCAAGGTTAGTGTATTCAAGTTTAACAATTATCCAAAAGGAAACATGATCACTGTTTTCAACGTTTTTGTTCAGCTTTTCTAAATTAAGTTTACTGGTACAATTGAGATACACATAATGGTCATATTCTTCACTGGGAATTTCTTGTACATAATGTATTTTGATTGTTCTTTTTATTGCAATTCCCTCCCCTCCCTGCAACCCCTCTTCTCTTTCTTATTTTCAAACTTTCTCATCATTTTATTCTTCTCTAATCATTTTTTCTTTTGCCTTCTTACCTTCCCTATTCTTCCTCACTAGATCCTCTTTCCTTTTGAAAAATTTCTATCTCGTAGCATTGATTATCAACTTTGGCCCTTACGTACTCCTTTAGTTTCTCACACCAGAGAAACAATGTGATATTCACACGTGCCCTGTTTGTTTCACTTCAGAGTACGGTCTCAAGGTGCATCCATTTACGTAAAAATGTCTCAAGCTTGCGTTTCTTTATGGCTGAATAACATTCCATTATATATAAAAACCATATCTTTTTATCCATTTTTTGGTTGATGAGCATTTGAGTCGTTTCCAAGATTAGACTGTGCTGCTATGAATATATGTGTGCATGTATAGCCATGGTATGATGTTTTTAATTCTTCCAGGAATATACCGACAAATGGAAAGCTGGGTCAAATGGGTCCTCTAATCCTAGTTTTCTGAGAAATCTCCGTGCTGCTTCCACAGTGGTTGCACAAGTCTACACTCTCACCAACAGTGGAGAGAAGGGTTCCTTTTTCCCAACAGCCTCTCCAGCATTTGTTATTGATTGATTTTTTGGTAATAGCCATTCTTTCTAGAGTGAGAAGGAATCTCAGTGTTGTTTTAATTAGCATCTCTCAATTGACCAGTAAAGTTGAGCTTTTTTTTTTTCATATTTTATTTGTTGGATTGATTCCTAAGTATTTTATCTTTTTGGATGCAATTGTGAACTTTACATATATTCATTTGTATTTTTTCCTCTGAGAAGTGCATATTCATCTTGGGTGCCCAGTTTTGGATTGGATCTTTAAATTGGGGAGTTTGATTTTTTTTTCAATTCTTTATATGTTCTAGATAGAAGTCCTTTGTCTGAGGAACAACTGGTTAGAATTTTTTCCCACTCTGGGTTTTTTTTTTTTTTTTCACTCTGCACGTGATTTCTTTTGCAAAGACTTTTTATCAAAATGAGATCTCGGTTGTTATTCTTTATAGTATTTCCCCTACAATCAGGGTTTTGCTCACACCTAAGTCTTCAAGAGTTCTCCCTATTCTCTCTTTGAGCAGATTAAATATTTCTATTTTAATACTTAGATCTTTGATCCATTTTGACTTCTATTCCATCTATTCCAATTTTTTGTAGCGTTCTTATCATAAATGAGTGTTGGACTTTGTCAGGTGCTTTTTCTGTGTCTATTGAAATAATAATGTGATTTTTGTCTTTGGTTCTATTGATGTAGTATATTACATTTATTGATTTGTGTATGTTGAACCATGCCTGCATTCCTGGGATAAATCCCACTTGGACATGGTGAATAATGATCTTGATGATTTGCTACATTCTATTTGCTGATATCTTGTTGAAGGTTTTTTCATCTATATTCATTAGGGAGTCTGGCCTAAGCTTCTCTTTTTTGGGTGAGTCCTTCTCTGGTTTTAGTATCAGGGTAATATTTGCTCCAGGAATGAATTAGGGAGTATTGCTTACGTTTTACTTTTATTCAAGAGTTTCAGCATTAGTGACATTAGATCTTCTCAAACTTTCTTGTGGAATTCAGCAGTGAATGCATCAGGGCCTCATTTTTCTTTGTTGGTAAGTTTTTAATTACATTTTCAATTTCATGAACTGATATTTGGTATTTAGAATCTTTATATCTTCTTGATTCAGTTTTGACAATTCATATGTATCTAGGAATCTATTTTCTCTGTTTTCCATCTTATTAGAGTACAGGTTCTCTAAGTAGGTATTGATAGCCTTCTAGACTTCTGCAGGGTCCATTATGTTTTCACTCTTTCCATTCTAACTGCATAAATTTGAGTCTTTTCTACTTTTTGATTAGGTTGGCTAAGGGCTTATCAATCTTATTTAATCTTTCAAAGAGCCAACTCTTCAATTCATTATTCTTTGCATTGTTTTCTTAGTGTCAATAGCATTAATTTCTGCTATTACCTTTATAATTTCCTCCCTTAATGAGCTTTGGGTTTGATTGGTTCTTCTTTGCTAGAACTCTGAAGTCAAACATTAAGTTGTTTATTTGTGCTCATTCTATTTTCCCGATGTGAAAATTCACCACTATACATTTCCCTCTAAGGACTACCTTCACTGTGTTCCGTAAGTTCTGGTATGTTGTACTAACATTATTATTTAATTGTAGATCCTGTTTAATTTCTTCTTTAATTTCCTTTCTGATCCTTTGGTTGTTAATTTTTGTGGTTTCTTTTGCCATTGATTTCCATTTTCATTGCACTATGGTCAGATAATTCACATGGAATAATTTTTCAGTTCCTCTGAATTTAGGTAAGCACATTCTATGGGGCTAGTATATGGTCTATTTTGGAAAATGACCTATGTGCAGCTGAGAATAATGTGTATTCTGATATTGTGGGGTAGTACATTCTATAGTTCACAGGTTTGATTTAGGTCTGATATTTCTTTGTTGATTTTTTTGTCTAGTTGATCTAACTATTTTTGACATGAAGTATTAAGGTCCCCCATTACAATTGTGTTAGTGCTTATTTGATTTTTATGCCCATTAATATTTGTCTTATACAGTTGGGTGCCCCATATTTGGTGCATATATATTTACAATTCTTATCTCTTCTTCTCTCTTATCTCTTTCTCTTGAAAAGTTTGTAGCAACCTGTGTCTCTTTTGACCAGTCTTGACTTGAAGCTCACATTGTCTGCAAATGGAACAGTTACACACTTTTTTCTGGTTCCTGTCACACCTAGCATTGTTTCTTATCCTTTGATTTTTAGTCTATGAATTTCTTTTTGGGTTACATGTTTTTCTTGCATGTTGGATCTTACTTTTTGATCCATTCTGTCAGTGTGTTTCTTTCTTGGGTGAATTGAGATGATGTACATTGATGATTATAACTGGACATGGATGTGTATTGGCTTACCCTCTTCATATTATTTTCCATTGCTGGTTCCCTGTCTTTCCTCTCTATTTAATTTCTTGCCCTGCCTGATGGCTTTTTTCCATTGGTATTCTTAGAATTGTGGTCTTAGTTATTTCTAAAATATTCTTCAAAGTATTTCATAGAGCTGTTTTGGTGATCATAAATTTCTTCAGTTGTTATTTGTCATGGAGGTATCATATTTGTCCACTGACTCTGAAACATAGTTTTTCAGTATACATCAATCCTGATAGGAGGTTGTTTTCTTCTAGGACTTGAACAACTATTCCAAGCTCTCCTTAATTTGAGGCTTTGTGTTGAGAAGTCTGCTGTGATTCTGGTGGGATTTCCTTTGTAGATTGTTTCTTTTTCACCAAACATTTTGATCACCTTGTATCTATCTCCATATGCAACTCTACTTAATAACTGTATGCTAAATACATAAATCAATGTAATATGTTGAATTGAAAAATGTGGAATACTAATCTTTGGACTTTGAACTTAATCAATAGTTATGCTGCCATGAAACCCCATTTGTTTCCACCGAGTAGTACTTTTTTGGCCATATTTTCTAGCTTTCTGTTTATTAATGCAATCTAATTCTAAAATAAAAATACACATGGATAAAATTGTACCCAGGGAACTCACATATATAAGGATGGACAAAGGTTCAAGACTGATTATCATGGAACTCACAGTTTAGTTCTGCTACGGATGAAGTTGACTGTGGTTGACCATGTACTCCAAAACAAACACTACACCAAACCACTGAAGAAGAGCACAAACAGCATAAATGACAGGCTTTTCTTGTGGTCAGGTCTAATGAGACTGTAGAAACAAAACTCAGAAAATTCACAGAGGCTGGAAAGCAACATATAGAGAAACTAAAAAGATTCTTTATCCTCTATCTAAGTTTTGCAGATAAACTATTGGGTGGAGGTTAGAATCTTTGTTCAAGTTTCATTCTTACAGTATTAGTGAGCTCAAGTATGTCTGGAAAATCTCTGATGACTGTACTTTTTGCCAAAGCCACAACTCTTCAACTCTTGCAAAATGCAACATGGTCAGCAGGTGTTACTCAGGGAAGATGAGGGGTTCTGAGCTTTATTAGATGAAAGCAATAACTCATTTCCTGAAATACTAATAGAGGAGAACCGAATTGCATAAAACATTGCAGGTTTTTTGTGCAATGATGCTGGAGCATTTGTGGGGAAGAGTATGCCAGGGACAACAAGAGAACCCGGTTATGCCAGTAAACCCCCAATTCTACTTTCACCATCAACTTCTATCCCATTAAAAACTCAAAACAAAGTGTGTTATTTTCTCCAAATGTTGACTAAAATTCTTGCGACGTGGGTCTCTCCTTGTAGTCGAAGGAAAGCTACTTTCTTTTTTATAATGTCACTGTGGTTTCCCCGCAGTTCACAGCCCTGCAGTAGCAGAATGGTAGAGAAGAGAGTGCAAACATGCAGTACCACTACTGACATCCTAATTCGCCACCAGAAATAAACAGGACCTGAAATAAAATTATCAACTAACACAACTGCAGTACAGACAATAGAAATATTTTGAAGTTTAAAGTGCTCCTAATATTTTTTAAAAAAATAAAATATCAGGCCGGGGATTTAGCTCAGCAGGATAAGCGCCTGCCTGGAAAGTGCAAGGTCGTGAGTTCAATCCCTGGTATCCAAACAAACAAACCAAAACAAAGTGAGACCCTGTCACAAAAATAAAAATATCTGCATAAATGTTATTCATTCAGTAACACGTTCATTGCCTGCCTGTTGCAAAGGGAAGGTTGTGTTCTCAAAATGTAATGCCCCTGGATTACAAAACGTGACAAGATGCCAGTCATCGAATTGGTTTCCCATATGCAGTAGTAGGCTCAAGATTTTACATGAAAAATTCTGCGTAACAAGGTTGTCACCCACCCTGCAGAAAGTCCTGCCTTGTCCAAGTGAAATGTACTGGGCATTTGTTCCACAAATGTGTGCAGAGTTCTGAAAGGCAGGGCCATGGGTGTGACCAAGTTTCATGGATCACACATCTAAGAAAAGCAAACCAAATAAATATATTTGCAGTGCAAAGAAATAGGACTCTAGTAGAAAACAAAGTAACTAAAATAATGTGAAAATTCGTACCTGCAGAAAGCAGCACGGGTAACCTGATGTCTGGAGCACTTTAGTGGATAGACAAAAACAAATGTGAGTGCTACTTCTGGAGTGCTGTGTGCCTCTAAAGTAATCTCTGCAACAGTGTTCTTCCACATTCTTCTCACAGGACCGAGGGGCGTCCCTGAGCCACTGACTCTTTTCCAGCCGAGTGGGATTACTTCACCAACATGTGGAATGAGAGGGAGAAAGGAGGAAACTGTACAAATAAAGTTTCTGGAGCAACCTTTAGTTCTTCACTCTAAAAGCAGTAAGCTGACATATGACTACAGTGATGAACAATCCTAGCTAAATACTCTCTAAGCCCTTCCTTCTCTTTTAAACCACAGAGAACTTTGGATAAAATTATTTTTCAAAATCATGCTGAAAAACAAAAGATTCTAAGAGGAACAATGCAATCAAGAGCAATTAAAGGGGAAGGTGTGAATACCCTGGATTTTCTTCAGGTCTATAAAATGTTTTGCCTTTTAAAGAGGAAAATAGGCATTTCCACAGTGTGAAAAGTTAGGACAATTTCAGAGTTAACAGAATTGAAACTGAAAGAAAATAGCAAAGATGACACATGGAAAGGTTTGCTAAACTCAAGTACAAAGAATGAAATAATAAACCTGCTTTTGAGGGGCCACTGTATAATGGTTACAGGAGCAAATTAAAAAGAAATGATAATAAACAGCTACCTTACCTCCTTTTCTGTCTTTGAGAAGGACAATCTTCAGATAGAAAAAGAAAGCATAGATTGGCTAGAGAAAAGAAGACCCAGGCAGATACTTGTGCGAAGTCAGTAACTCCAATAAATATTTCCCAGCCCTACTGGTGAATTTTGAAGTACATAGTGTGTGAGGGTGAGTTCCTCCAAAAATAGATACAAAGATGAGAATCTGAGGGTACACAATTTTATTTGAGGGATGACATCAGAAAGTACATCAGGCAGTTGTGAGGAGAGAAAGAAAGCAGAAGACAGTATACTATGGGTACTCACAACCAGGGTTCACCCTGCCAGTGAGCTCTGAGAGACTGTGCAAAGTGTGTAATAAGCACAGGGAAGCTGGTACATCTTCTTCAGTTCTATCAATCACTGGCTGAAAGCTCTACTCTTCTGACCTTTTCCAATACGCAAGCAAAAGAAAACCTTCCAGGACAGGAGCATCGGTCCTTTGGTATGGACCCAGGATAATGAGGGTTGAGGAGGCACAGGAAAGAGCTCAATAGAGCCTGATACAAGTGGAGAGGAGGAAATGGGTAAGAAATGTGATAGATCCATGTAAGCCTGGCTTTTCAAATGGGAATGTGGGATTCTATGACCAATCTTGGAGATCCTGACCTTAATCTAAGGACGATAAATGTACTACTATGGGGACAATTTAGAGTGACTAAAAGAAGAAATAGAAATGAGAAGAACTCAGCAAGAACTTTATCATATTGACTTCATATTTCTTTTTCAACAGTAACATTAAATTTGGAGGTGAAGGAAAGATGATAGCCCACTGCATACAGTATGCATTCACACCTAGTTTCCTTGGATAGCACCAAGCTGACCGAGCTCACCCATACCCTGGCATTCATGAACTGTTTACCAACCTGGGATGCTGCACAGCTTCAAAAGACACAATCTGCATGGTACTCTTAGGTAAACGCTGCCTTCTGGAACACAGTGTATAACTGTGGTATCAAACAACAAACTCACTGAAAGACAAACTGGGACACTAACAACCTTCACAATAGCATCCAAAAAGTGAAATACTTAAGAACCAATCTAACAAAGGAAGTAAATATCTATATTGAAAATTATAGGTCTCTGATAAAGGAGATCAAAGAGGATATCAGAAGGTGACAAGATATCCCTTGTTATGGATGAGAAGAACAAATATAGTGAAAATGGCCATACTCCCAAAATTTTTATACAGATTTAATGCAATCTTGATCAAAATTCCATTATCATACCCCACAGAACTTGAGAAAACACTTTTCAAATTGATCTGAAAGCAGAAGAGACCTCAAATAGCAAAGGGAATTCAAGACAAGGCAGGAGGCATCACAACCCCTGGCCACATTATCTTTGATATATGCATCAAATATGTTCACTGGGTGAAAGATAGCCTTTTTAATAAATGGTACTGGAAAAACTGGCTCACCATATGCCGTAGACTAAAACTAGACCCATGTCTATAACCATGCACTAAATTAAAGTCAAAATGGATCAAAGATCTAAATATTAAAACAGAAACACTAAATCTACTGGAAAGAAAGTAGGTGGAAATTTTGAAGGCATAGGTGTAGGCCAAGAGTTCATGAACAAAGCCCAAACTGCATGGCAAATACTTCAAAGAATCAACCACTGGGATCTCATCTTATTAAAAACCTTTGGCACATCAAAAGAAATCACCAACAGAGAGAAAAGTAAACCCACAGAGTGGGAAAAATTAGCCAATTATTCCTCAGACAAAGGACTTCTATCTGAAACATATAAAGAATTGAAAAAAATCAGACCTCCCAAATACAAAGATCCAATCTAAAAATGGGCATCTAAGATAAATATGTACTTCTCAGAGAAATAAATACAAATGGAAAATAAGTATATGAAAAAACATTCAACATCATTGGTCATTAAAGAGATGCAAATTAAAACAACACTGAGATATTATCTCATCCCAGAAAGAATGGCTGCCATCAAGAAATCAACCAATAACAAATACTGGAGGGGCTGTTGGGGAAAAGGAACCCTTTTCCACTGTTGGTGAGAGTGTAGACTGGTGAAACCACTGTGGAAATCAGCATGGATATTTCTCAAAAAAATAGGATTAGAGGTCCCATTTGACCCAGCTATTTACCTTCTGCATATTTTCCCAGAAGAATTAAAAACATCGTACCACAGTGATATATGTGCACCCATGTTTATAGCAGCACAATTTGTAATAGCTAAATCTGGGAAACATCCCAGGTGCTCCTCAGCTGAGGCATGAATAAAAAAGACGTGGTATTTTTACACAGTGAAGTATTACTCAGCTATAAACAAAGATAAACTTGAGGCTCTTATGGGTAAATGGATGCAACTAGAGAACATACTCATAACTGAAATAAATCAGACTCACATGTGTAAACATCATATTGTCTCTTTGTTGTGATAAACTGAATGAGTAAATAGGAGCTAAAATGTACAATAGATATTGTGAAATCAGAAGAAACTTCAAAAGGAAAAAGAAACTAGGATGGGTGAAGGCAGAGAGGACACAGGGAAAAGGGGTAAAATGCAAGTTAGTTATACTATTAGTGTCTCCGAGCTCATGGAATGGGGAGAGTTCTGCTAATATCGATTGGAGAAATGTTTTTGCCCATAAATCTTGTACTCTGAGCAACTACTTTAAAGATAATAACATGCAATGTATTAACTATTATTATTCTCCTATTATTTTGTTATGGAATTTTGTTTTACCTTTTTCAATAAAATAAAATTTTAAAAACTGTGTTACATGCAAAACTCAAGTTTTGTACCAATGGCCCTATGGCACACAGAGGTAATGAGAACACACAAAAGGTTCTTCAGCATCCAGAGAAGTCTTACACACACACACACTGCTCCAACAGGCTTCCAGTCCAGTGTCAGAAGAGCCAAACAAACCAAGATACCCTCCTTAATTTTGGCAGCTCCTCTTGAAAAGTCCTTAAATGCGGAAAAAACACACTCACCAACCTCACAAGATATTGCTGAACAAATTCAACCTTCTTATGTCCGTGGACACCCATGATTAATCTAGACAAAAATCCTAACAGCAGGTCAAAAGGAGGCTCCTACCAACATCTAATCAATGGTTTGTCTTTGGGTACCTCTCTATTTAAATTCTCTCTCTCTCTCTCTCTCTCTCTCTCTCTCTCTCTCCTTCCATCTTATACAGAATATATTCATTCACTCATTCATTCATTCACCTAAAGCAATGTGGGATCAAATTTGCACCTTGCATAGGGTCAGGAAATGTGATATATAAGTGGGTTGGACTTCTCCATCTCCATTTCATCTTGCTTTCAGCTGAAATTGAAGGAAAGTTTCAAAAAACAAAAACAAAATGAAAAGTAAATAGTTCTTATAAACAGCCTGGAAACAAAGCACCTTCTATTGATAGAGGCCCTCGTGAGGAGTGTGGAAAGTGCAAGTGAGCAGATTCCATCTCCCTGCCCTTTCTGCTGTGCTTTGCAGGGCAGGTTGTTGAGAGCAGGCCTTTCTGCAGCATCCCAGGGTCTCCTCTCTGGCTTCCTAGGTATCATGAGTTGTCATGGCAGCACTGGCAGTAGCATCTTCATTCCTAAATTGCAGCTAGAACTTCATGCTCTCTGTCCTGGTCAGGAGGTGCAAGGAAAACAATTACATACTGGATGCATAAGTTATAGTATTATTTATAATGGTCACCCAATGAGTCAAATACAAAGAAAGTGCAGGAAATCTCTCCACACACTAAAGACCTAGAAAATCCAGCCAAGGGTCTGGATCCCAGGGCAATATTCTACATGAGTTCAGCAGAAAATCTGGAGCCCATGACAATGCTCCCACAAGTCCAACTGGAGGCCTAGAGCCCACAGTGATTCATGCAAGTCTGTTTCACAGATCTGCACTGGGAAAGCCTAAAGGTCAGCAATGGAAGCTAGAAAGTTTATGCCAGCGGGATGAAGGATCTGTGCCAGTAAGCTGAGGGTTCTGCACTGGAGCCAGGAAGTGACACCCAAAATAAGGACCAGGACTCCACCAAAAAGTGCCACAGCAACAACAAGGTCCTGAACTCCACTGACAATGAAAACAGCCGGGTTCATATCAGGAAGCCAGTGTGACAAGTTCCTCTGGAGAATGAACACATTTGCCCCTCTGGAGCCAGGAAATGATGCTCAAAGTAAGGGCCTCCCCCAAAATGAACCATAGCCATTCTCAGTGACAAGGTCCTGAGCTCCTTTGATAATGAGAACAGCCAAGTTCATATCAGGAAAGAAACTCAGCAAGCTCCTCCAGAAGAATCCACAGCAACAGGAGAACCAATAGCACCAGACAACAACACACTTAGGAGAAGCCACAATGCTACTCTTTCTCTCCAGGTCTCCTTTTTATGCTGGCAACTCTCCTCAGGTGGGCCTTCTACACTCAGCACCATGCTGACTCAGTTCAGCTGATTTGAATTTGACCACCAGTTTTTAATCCACCACATTCTCAATTTGTAATTTCAGAGGCAGCCTCAGTGGACCTAGTTCCTCTGTTGGAACAGTTATGTGACATTCCAAGTCTTATTTCTGAAGTCCAATTTAAAATCTAGGAGTAACAAGCCTGAAGTACTAATTGAGTTTTCTAATCAAAAAAATATCCAAAACCTATAGCTCTGCAGCTGAACTCTGCAAAACATTAAAGAAACTATTTCCAATTCTTCTGAAATTATTTTTTTAAAGTTGAAAATGAAGGAAGTCTGCCAAACTCTTTTGACAAGGCCAACATTGTCCTGATACCAAAAATTGTAAAAGTTACAACAAAAAAAGAAAACTATAGACCAACACCTTTTGAACACAGACTCAAAAATCATCAACCAAATACTAACAAATTGAGAGAGAATTGCAAGATGGCTGACTGAGTGGTGGCATGATAGAGCGCCTCTCCGTAAAAAAACCAACTCAGACGCTGGAATCTGACAACGTGGAGAAAGCAGGACAAAGGGAGAGGAATTCTCATGACCCAGGAAGAAACTGAGGAAAAAGGAAAAGGAAAAAAAGAAAGAAAGAAGAAGCATGGACAGAGGGATGGAGCTGGGCAAGCCCCGATCACTGTACCAGCCCATCTTAGAGTCAGGTCACTCACGATCCAGCTGAGATCACGGCCCTGCCAAGAGTGGGGCTTGGTGAGCTCCAGACCCTCGGCTGGGGGAGGCACTGTGGCAGGGAGTGGAAACAGCCAGTCGAGCTGCATGAACTTTGGTGAGTGACGGGAACTGGATTCCCCAGAGCGGGAGGACCGGCTAGATGATGTTTTGGAGTTGGGCAGGGCCGGCTTGAATCAAAACCCGAGGCGGTGTCCATGGATGACTCCTAGTCCAAAGCAGATTGGTGAGATCTGCTTGGGCTGGGCCAGGCCCCTGGTTGAAACCCAATAGCTGGGATGAGGCTTTTCTGGGCCAGTGGCATCCCCAGAGAACACACAAACTTGTTGAAGCATAAACTGGTTGACTGACATAGGGGGAGGGGCCAGCTCTCAGGGTGCACCTCACAGATCCGCAGCTGACTGGGGGCGGGGGGCTTTACTTCCCTAGAAATTGTGCTGCAGAAAAAACTGTAAGCAATATGAAAGGCCCAGAAACCTACACCACCCACCCATCTGAAGGGGGCCAGAAACATGACAAGACAGAGAAACAGCAAAAGGTCTCCAACTGCAGAACCAGGGAAAGTGAGTCCAGCAGAGGTAAATGCAGAGGAGGTTGAGGGCAGCAAACCTGTAATGTCAGAGACAGCCTCATCGGAAATAAAGAAATACTTCCGTGACCTCATCAATGAATTTAAATCTGAAATTCTAAGTCAGGTGAAGCAAGATATAAGAAGATTAATAAAAGAAGTCCTGGGTAATCCTCAAGTAGACACAAATGAAAGAATAGAGGAACCCAGAGAAAGGAGAGAAGCCTTTGATGAAGAATATAAACAACACCTAGAATACAAAAAACAGATCCAAAGAGAATATCAGGAAATTAAAAACTCCACTGAAAGCTGGAAAAACCTTTTAACAGAAACTAAAGACAAACTTTCAAAACTTGAAGATAGATTTGCAACGTATGATCGTGAAAGGAAAGGATCTCTTAAAAATAACAAGGAACAAGGAAGCAACAATACAAAGGCTAGAAGATGACAAGAGGATTTATAACCTAAGAATAAAATATGTGAATGAAGATTCAGTGACAAATACAAATGAAATAAAAAGTATATTCACAGAAATAATTAAGGAAAACTTCCCAAACACAGGTAACAGAAGTGAAGTTCAGATAAATGAGGCATACAGAAATCCAGCCAGCTACAACCAAAACCAGTCTACACCCAGACATATAATAATCAGGATCCCAAAAATCCATCACAAGAACAGAATATTAAAAGAAGTCAGAGAAAAGAAACAGATTACCTATAAAGGAAAACTCATCAAAATCACAGCAGACTTCTCAATGCAAACCATTAAATCAGCTTGGAGCAAAATATTCCAAGCCCTGAAAGAAAATAACCTCCAACCCAGAATGATGTACCCTGCAAAACTGTCCCTCAAAATTAATGGAGATACAAGATATTTCCATGACAAAGGGGAACTGGAGGAGTTTGTGACCACCAATCCAACCCTGCAAAGAATACTGAAGGACATTTTAGAGAGAGAGAAGAAAATCACCAGGGTTCCAGGAACAATGGCAGGAAGGCCTCAAAGAAAGGGGCAGACAGTGGAATGAAGGTTGAAAGTAAACAAACAATGACAGAAAAATAGCATAGCAGAGATAAGACAGAGAAGATTGGTTATATTGCTGTTTTATCTTGACTGATTTTATTTGAATTTGGTACGCTTGAGAGTATCAAGTCTGAGAGTAGAGGCAGTTACTCTAAAGATGACAAGATTCAATAGAATACCCATTCTGGTTTGATTATTAACTGCCTTTGAAGTCCTGTAATGTCTCCAATGTTTAGATTTTATTAATAGTGTAATGCAATACTAAGTTTAATTATATTATGTTTGACAATATAGACAATTTTATTGAAAACAAGAGATGTCATAGTAACTACCGTAAATCACCTAGTATTTTGGTTTTATATGTCCTTGTCATTTTGTGTTTCTCTAAGAATTTGTATTGTTGACTTGTTTTGATTTGTTTCTCCCTCTAATACAGACAGGCTAGGTATATGTGTAGAGACTTATACATATGTAGAACTTCTAACTAGTTTATGAGAATGCATTATAGTTATTGTAAAGAGAAAAAAGAGAGGAAAAGAAAGTATTCTAAAGGATATACCTGCATGTATGTTTGAGTGTGTGGGATTGTTAACCATGTTGCTAAAGTTTTTGTTGATGGATGAGCAAAACTGATTGCAGTCTCACTGTTTGGATGTCCAATTTGTAAGCTTTACTTTTGTAACTTGAACAACTACTTCTAAGAGGAAAATACATAATTATCAACTAGTGATTTCTTACTGGCTACTATTTTTGTTTTTTTGTTTTGTTTTATTTTGTTTTTGAGATTTTGTATTATTTCTACCCTCTTTCTGTTTCAAATTTTTTCTTTAAATAAAAAAATACTAACAAATTGAATCCACACAACACATCACAAAGTTCATATACCATGATCAAATGGGATACAGCGCAGGATGCAAGGATGGTTTAACATGTGTAAACCAATAAATGTAAAGCATTGCATCAGCAGAATAAAGAGCCAGAATCAGATTATCAACTCCATGGATATAGAGAATATATCTGATAAGATTCAGTAGCACAAGAAATGTACTCATTATATATTGCAAACTTGAAAAAAAAACCTGAAAAAAATGATTCAACATCTCTTTATGAAAAGTCTCTCAACAAATTAGTTATACAAATATCTCAAAATACTAAAAATTAGAGTCCTAACTTGGCACCTGACTGCTTTGAAACTCATCAAGCTCTGTGCTTAGTGCATTCTGACACAAAAATTTTGTCTGGACACTCCTCATTATTTAGTACTGGATGCACAAACTAGAAATTGTCAGTGACAACTTCCTCAAAACTAAACTGCCCTTTCCAGCTAAAATAATTTGTTTGTTTCTTATTTTGGGTACTCATTATGCTACTGCCTAGTAACAAACACCAGGGTACCACTATGTGGAAAACCCACAGCCAATATCAGCCAAAAGAGGGAAAAGTTGAAAGTGTTTCCACTAAGACCTTGTTCAAGGCAAAATGCCCACTTTGGCCACTCTCATTCAATATAGTATTGGATGACTTAACAATATCACTTAGGCAAGAAAAAGAAATAAGGAGCACCTAAACTAGAAAGCCAGTTTTCCATGGTTGCAAATGTCATGATCTTATATACAGAAAAATCTGAATAATCCTTCAAGAGATATTAGAATAAATAACTTCATTAAAATTGAAAGACACAAAACTGACATATAAAAAAGTAACAGTTTTATAAACCCAATAATTAACTTTTCTGGAAAAAAATGGCAAAAGCAATCCCATTGACAATACCTACCAAAAAATAAAATAGTTAGGAATAAATTTAACCAGGAAAATAAAAGACCTCTACAATGAAAATTATGAAACACTGATAAAAGAAATTATAAAGGACAGAGAAAAATGAAACACATTAATCCTATGTTTATGGATTGGATGAATTAATATTGTTAAAATGATGACAGTACAAAAAATGATATAGAGATTCAATGTAATCATCATCAAAATACCAAAAACATTCTTCACAGAAATAGAAAAAAATCTTTAAATTCATAAGGAGCAACAAAAGATTCATAATAACCAAAAAAAAAAAAAAACCTGAAGAAAACAGAGGAGGAGAAGTGGAAGCATCAAAATGTCTGACTTTGAAACTTACTATAAAACTATAATAACCAAAACAGCATGGTACTGGCATAAAAACTGACATTTAACAGCACTATAGGTGTGGTTTCTATCAGTAACTACAACCAATGTTCTTATTGCAAAATAACTATAATAAGAGTGTGAAAGTTCCTAACACATGGATTCATGTTTGAGGTAATTATTTTTTAACCCCAATTTGGTCACTATGCATTATATACATACCTTGCATTATCACATTGTACCCCAGAAAGATGTACAAATATGTCTCAGTTAATATAACTTCCAAATAAAAACTTCTTTCAGTTCTTTCAATGATTTTTCTAAGCACCTAACTGTATGTGTGAAATTCCTAGTGAAAATATCCAGAGATTCCATTTCCTGCCCTGAACATTGACTGATTTAGCAGCACTGATGGACATACTGAGTGACAGGGTTAGGTTGAAATTAGATTACATGAAATAATCAAATAAAAAATATAAAAGTTCAACACTTAGCACATACATAGGTTACTGGCAAACTAATTAAAAGCATCAAGTAAAAACAAGTTCAGAAGAAGTTGCTGAAGATCAGTCTATTCTGGTAGGGTCACACTTAGAGAAAAGTGAGTAACCCTGAGCCCTGCACTGAGAACAAGATAGTCCTGTGTTTTGAGACTCAAAGAGAGAATACATAGGCCTCAGAAAGAGTCAAACCTGTGCTACCAAAGGAATCCCTGGAGAGTACAGAAAACTAGAAAGGAAAGAAGACAAGATGGCTGATCAGTGAGCAACAAAATACAAAGCCTCCTGGGAGAAACAACTCATTTGCCAGAATAAAACACCCCTAAGAGACCCAGACAGAGGGAGAGATGGATCCCCTTGACACAGGAAGAAATTAAAAAGTAAAAAAGCTCATCAAATACTTCGGGATCATAACTGAAACAGCTAAAAATTACGGGACACAGCGTTTTCGCAGTGACTCACCAAGTTTGCACCAGCTTGAATCTGCACCAGCAGGCAGAGCTGCCCAAACTCATTTCTGCCACCACTCACAGGAAGCACAGCAGCACTGAAGTCAGGGTTGGTGAGCCCAACTGAGAGCAGAGCCAGTGAAGGGCCTTCATTAATCCATGGTCAGTGCTGGGAATCAGACCGCCCCCACAATGGGAAGGGCACAACCAAATGGGCAACATGTTGGAATCGGGCAGGAGGAGCCTGAACTGGGAGTGACAGTGACTTCAGTTGGTTGATCCCTCCTCAGAGCAGATTCATGGGATTTGCTTGGACTGGGCCGTGCCCCTGGCCGGGACCCAATGAACCATCCCAAATCGATTCCCTGTGCCTAGCACACACTAACCAGGTAAAGAACCTGAAGTTTGGTTGGCCTGGTGGGGAGGGGCAGGCATACACAGCCGCTGCTTACACCTCAGTGACAAGAGCAGGCAGGAGAGGGTGGAGGTCCCTTGCTGGCGTGCTTCGGAAGAAATGTGGCCAACAGGGAAGGGAGCTGGGACCTGCACTGTAACCTGTGTGAAGGAAGCCAGGGCCATGACATGAGAGAGAGGCAGGAGGAGGCCCCCAGCCCAGAACCCTGAGAGCCCTGATCCAGGAGAAGGAAAAACAAGGGAGACTGTGGGTGGCAAACACACATCAGACATGGCTTAAATGGACATTAAGAGATATCTTCGGGACCTTATAGATGAGCTCAAAACTGAAATATTAAATCAGGTAAAGCAGGATATGAGTAGAGTAATAAAAGAAATGCTCTCAGGAAGCATCCCTCAGGAGAAGAAGGGAGGAACACAAAAAAAGAGGAGAGAAACATTCAATAAAGAATATAATGAAAATATAGAACACATGAAGCAGATTCAGAGAATACCAGGAAATTAAAAACTCCATCAAAAGCTGGCAAAACTCCTTAAAAGAGACTAAGGATAGACTATCAAAACTTGGAAAAAAGTTGGCAGTGTGTGATCATGAAAGGAAAGATCTCTTAAAAACAACAAGGAAACAGGCAGTAACAATACAAAGGCTAAAAGATGACAAGAGAATCTACAACTTAAGAATAAGAAATGTGAATGAGGAAGCAGGAATACATACAGGTGAATTACAAAGGCTATTCAGGGAAATAATTAAGGAAAACTTCCTAAGCATGGGAAAAGAAATGAGATTTGATTATGTGAGGCATACAGAACTCCAGCCATCTACAACCAAAACAGATCTTACACCCAGACATATAATAATCAACATGCCAGAAATTCAATATAAAAACAGAATATTAAAAGCCGTCAGAGAAAAGAAACAGATTACCTATAAAGGTAAGCCCATCAGAATCACGGCTGACTTCTCAACACAGACCATCAGATCAAGAAGAGCTTGGAGCGAGGTCTTCCAAGCCCTGAAAGAGAATCACCTCCAGCCCAGATTGGTGTACGCTGCAAAACTGTCACTAGAAGTTGATGGAGAAACAAGATGCTTCCATGACAAAGAGGAACTGGGGAAGTTTGTGACCACCAATCAAACCCTACAGAGAATACTGAAGAACATTCTAGAGAGAGAGAAAAAAAAATACCAGGATTTTAGGAACAGTGGCAGAAAGGCCTCAGTGAGTGGGGCAGGCAGTAGAATGAGGGAGAAAACTAGACAAAGGCAGAAAAGTAGCATAGCAGAAATGAGGCAGAGAAGGATAACTAGAAACTCTAACATAGATGGCCTTGATATGCTGTATTGTTAATAGTGCACCAGGATTTAAAACACACATTACTCACACTACTCTGCTTAAATGGATTATATTCTGTTCCAGTCATTCTACCTGTACTAGATTTGAGGGCACAGACAGTAATCCTGAAAATAGCAGGATATAGTATGGTAAGCATCCTTAATTTCCTATTAACTTAATCTAAAGCTCTGTAAAACCTACACTGTTTTACCATGACTGATCGTAATCAAATCTGATTTGTTGGATCACTGTTTTGTATTGACAGATTTTATTCAAAGCTGTTATGATTGATAGTATCAAGTCTGAGAGTATAGGCAACTGCACTGAAGATGACAAGATTCACTAGAATATCCACTATGGCTTGATTATTACCTGCCTTTGAAGTTTTATACTGTCTTCAATATTTTATTTTTACTAATATTGTTATTTACTGTTATACTCAATCATACTGCTATATTCAATTATGCCTGATGATATAGACAATTCTATTGAAGATAATAAGAAACAACACAGTAATCATTGTAGATCACCTTGTACTGTGGTTTTATACGACTTTTTGGTTTCATGTTTTTATAGGAATTTGTTTTGTTTTGTCTTGCTAAGTTTTGTTTTTCCCTCTAATACAGAAAGTATAGAAATACATGCAGAGATTCATGCATGCGTAGCTGTTTACACTCTCACTGTTTAACTACTTTGTATGCTTTAATTTTGTAACTTGAACAACTATTTCTAAGATGACAATATATAATTTATTAACTAGTGATTTCTTATTGTTTTATCTTTTTTTTGAATTCTGTATTACCTCTACCCTTTACATGCTTTTGTTTCTCTTTAAATAATTTTTTTTAAAAAAAGTAAGACTAGAAAGGGTCTGAAGTGGAGCATAGTGGTTATCTTTAATGCTTGCATTGTTTCCTTGCAGAAGGTCACTGAGATTTGCTCTGTATATAGCAAAGATCTGCGCAGGACCCACAGAGTGACCACAGATGAAGACAAAGCTGGAACTGCTTTAGAAAAATATGTCAGAAGAGGAAAGGCCTGATTTGGTAATAAATATTCAACATTTAAAGTATTCAGAAAACAAACAGGAGACTCACATGATAGTGCACCTGTAGAACACACCCAAGCATCAAATGAATGGCAGATCCACGAAGGTAAGCTTGAAGTTTATTCCAAATCCACGAATATTTTACAGCAATAACTTTGCAATGCTAGTGTTACATCCCTAACCAGTCATATATAGTCCACTCTTCTCAGAGATACAGAAATGCATGCACATCCATGTGCATGCACACACACACACACACAGATACACACTTGCGCTGGAGGTTGCAGGAAATAAGCAGAAAAGCCCAGATGATGGCTCAGATCTTGGCTTCATTGCCTACTGGTGGGTTGTTCTTGAGAAATTTAAATTTCTGGTTCCCTGTTTATTGGTGAATAATAATATCTTATGGTTTTAGGAAGCTTGAAAATATTCCCTAAGTCAAATAGATATAATTACTACCCTCAAAAGCTCCCATTTTCCAATATTTTTAAACTCATTTTTAACTGCTATAAAATGCTAGATAGCACCCAATGAACAAAGATTTCACCCCAGATTTGTGACCTTTGTATAAAATTGGCCATGTAGCACAATGGTTCAATGTACTAGATCTAGATGCAGCCTGCAGCTCAGCCTCTTCCTAACCCTGTGGCTGAAACGCATACTGTGAGTCTTGGTTCTTACATCTATACAATGAGTTCAACAATAGCACCTAGTTAATGAAGCTTGATAAGGATAATCAAATCATCTGTGTAAAGCATTTTATCCATGGATACTGAGCTCAGAGTAAGTGCTCAGTATCCATGCAGCACAGCAGCAGTGCTAAACAATAGTGCTGGGAATGGTGAGACACAAACTGCAACACTGACCTAAAACATTAACATGCCTGACTCTCCTGCTGTTTGTACTTTCAGCCTTGATCTGTCATAGTGCTCCCCTATGGCTTACTTGTACATGGTTATTCAGCTATTTCCACTTGGTAGTTACCCATACTCTGACTGCTCTTACTACCTCGTTGGCCACAGACCTATCAGGGAGACCTGTGTGAGGCGAGGCTGGAAAAACACAGCTTCTTACCAGTGGCACTGACTCAACAACCCTCCCAGGGGAGAAATCAAAACTCAGTAGCCAGCAGCCTTAATGAGGGCTCGCTCACTGGAAGGGCAGAGTAATCTTATAATGTGCACAGTGCCCTGTGGAATTCATAGGAATTAGATTTAGCAACATTAGATCTCAGTTTCTCAAATATTAGCAATACAATTTGCAATAACTGTCTCTTATTTTAGCTGATGACATTGCAAATTACAAGGGATATTATGGCCTTGTTTATAATTCAGGGATGTTACCATGAGACTGCTTCTCAGCTCTTGGCAGATGTGAGTGGAATTTGCCTTTGTTAATACAGCACTTGCCATGTTCTCCTTCAGGCCCTTCATCGGGAGGTACATACATTCAGACACACGGAAAGCCTACAGAACAATCGGAAGGTGGCCTTTATCATTATGGCAGTGTAAATGAAAACTTCAACTCACTTGCTCCAAAGCTCTCTTAGTTGTGCACCACATTTGCGCCCCATCATTGGGATGCCCCCAGAGCCTCAGAAATCACAGAAATGGCATTCATACTCAAGGGATGTGTGACAGTTATAATGTGTTGACAACCACTGACCAAACACCCCAGTTCCAAGGACATCTGTCACCACCTCTCTATGCTCAGCCTTAGCATGACCACAGTTCTGAGGGCACCAGGGACTCCTTGAAGATAGGGTAAAGACAAAGGGGGATTCATTGGATTTTGCAGTTGGGGTATTGTGTTAGTCAGGTTGCCTGTTAGTGTAACAAATACTGGAGATAAGTCACCTTAAACAGAACAAAGGTTTATCTCATCTCCCACTGGTGGAAGTTTCAATCCATGACTGATTAACCCCATTGCTTTGGGCCTGTGGGGAGGCAAGATCATGGAGGGGAGCTCATGGTGGCCCGGAAAGCAAAGGTACAGAAGACACCAGCTTCCCAAGTTCCCTTCAAGGGCAGCCACCCATGACCTAAGTCTTCCATTAGGTGTCCTTAAAGGTTTCTTCACCATCCAGTATCACTGAATTGAGGACCCATTCCTGAACACCTGCACTTCAGAGCACATTCCAGACCCAAACTGTAGTAGATATCAGTGATGACCTTCCAGAGAGTAGCTAAGGAAAGATGCAGAGAAAGAAGCCAGGCTGGAGGGAGTACAGGATCAGAGAATGGGAAGAGAATGCAAACTCAAGAAACCTCCCTGCTGGAATCCACTGGACCCACTTTTTCACCCTTATTGCCTTGTCTATACTGTCACTCACCTGGCTTTCTCCCTGCATCTCTCACAGCCTATTCTTTGCTTCCTCATAATATGTGAAATATTTCTTCAACTTCAGTTATAAGTCAGGCAGTTTGCCAGGTAACGGAGATACCAAAAATAAGTTTTTTCAAGGTCTTGGAGGAGAGATGATAATACATTCAATTCATTATTCAAAACTAGGATGCACTGAAATGGAATCACTGGAGAGAAGTTACCTCCTCAGAGGACAGGAACAGAGTCAAGCAGAGTTGTGGATCGGAGGCAGCCACACTCTGCACCTTCAAGAATGAGGACCTGGTCCACAGTGAGAAACAGTTAGGGAGATGGCCTCACAGCTCCCCAGGAGGACACAGCACAGGCAAGGGCACAAAAGCATAGCCTCACTGAGTCTGGTAAGTTGGTTTGGCTGCAATGTGCTAGTGGGAGGGAGTATGGTTTACGTAACATCACTGAAAAGATGAGCCTGGACTCAACAGCAAAGGGAAGAGTCTTAACGTGAATGTCAACAACTCGACTTGCACCTCATACCCTAAAAATAACTACTGAGTGAGCTGCTGCAGATGACAGTTCTGGAGATGCACTGCCGATGGGCAGGAGAACATTGAGAAACGCCTCCCAGCTGGAGCACTGCCCCAAGACACCTAACACCCCAGGCTTACGGTTCAGGGTGATTTTTATTATGAGCTTGGGTGTTTGATTTGAACTGGGTGGAGAGGAGAAATTAACACATGAGCCACCCAAAGGCGTAATCAATGGGAGTTGGCCAATTAAATACGGGATTTGGGGATAAGTAAAGATAAAAGCTCATTCATGATTTTAAACAGAGAGATGAGTAAAAGGAGTCTATCAGCCCAAAGTTAGAGTTCTTTGCTCTCTGTCTTTCTACCACCTGCCCTGCAAGTGTTCGGTGCTCTTCTCTTTATTTTTAAGTGCGTTTGCATATTTTCATACAAACCTTTGTCAGATGGTGCAAGGAAGAAGGTTCTAGACACTCCCTTTAATTTGCCTGTTAGACATCTCTGACTCCTTGTCATCCTGATCATCAGTCAGCAGTCTGAACCGAAGTGATCCTCCCCTTGCCTCCCCAGCTAATCAGCTCCTCCTCTACTTTACTCTTTCTGCGATGAGCGCCTTTCACTCATGCCATAAACCTCCCAGTGACCCAGCTCCACAGCCAGTTTGCTTCTGGAGCATGTGGAGCATGCCCAACCAACCTTCCTGTCATCTCACTCCTTCCCTTCCTTTCCATCTCCCCAGCGGGGCTTTTTACGAAGTCCCTAACTTCATCTCATCCCCAGTGATACACACTTACCAGTCACTTCCTAATAGCCCAACTCTCTCCCTACCCCTTGCCACTACGGAGTATTCAGTGGGGTCACAACCTACCCCACCCAGCACACACAATTCACCTCCCACTGGTGGGAGGCACTCCCAAAGCGGTTCTCCAAAGCACCAGTTGTAGCTCTCTTGGACAAGAGCTACTCTTCTCTTAATTTGATGCAGCATATAATACTGAAGTCATCCCAAAGATTGCAATATAACACATTTTCTGATCTTAGGAAGAATGAACTCTTTCACCTGTGGCCATCTGAAACATCTACTACTGAAGTAACATCTTCTATTTGAATGTATTTTCCCTTAAAATTTAAAACTGGTTCAATGATAATGTTCCATTGGGTCTACTCATTACATTCAATTTCTGAAGTTATGTTTTCTCAAGATGAGAAATTTTTTTTAAAAATCAGCAGCCCCTGGTAATCATGAGAAAACATTTGTAAGCTCGAGGCAGTTGGGCTCCAATAGTACCAAGACTTGGGCTCATTAGCAGACTTTCAAGTTGCCCCTCTAGGTCTGCTCCCCTTCACAAAGGCAATGCACACATTTCCTCTGCAGTTTCACAGAAGAGTGCACCATAGGTCACCAGTGAGAAGTAATTGGATTTCAACACAGGGAGCCCAAGTGCCACTTTGGAAAGGTCACCTCTCATTATGTCCAATTGTGCCTCTGAATCTAGTGGTATTATGTCCCCTTAGGGAGATCATCTAGGTTCTACTGAAAAATCATGTAGGCCCGGGTAAAGAAAGGAGACCCCTTCCCAGATGCATTCCTCTCTGCAGTAGGTCTGGTTGAGGAAGCCCTTGGACCACAGGTGGTCCATCAAAGCCACGATGCACACTTGGGAGCCAGGCCGCCACCTCTACAGTACAGACATCAGCACAAGCAGCTACACCCAGAGAGGACTCGTTTGAAAGGACTTGGATGACCAGGTGACAACTATGAGTCAGTCTTCCTGGGCCATGTTCCCAGAAAACAAAAGATGACTCTAATGAGGCACCAGACTGGTGTACAAAGCCCCCTGGGGATTTCCATTCCCACTGTCCTGCCACAGCACAGTTTAATAATACCAAAGACAAGAAGCTCCTGGCCGATTTGTACTACAGGGTCAATTCCAGCTTCGTTTTTAAAGTGACCACGTTTTAAAACTACAAATGTAATACATGTTCACTGTAGAAAGTATGTAAAATAAAGAAAATAAAAATCACTCATAATCTCAAGACTCTGAGATTCTACTCCTTCAAGGAGCAAACATGTATGTGTGGACCTGCAGACATTTCCATATATTTTTTTCTCTGCCATCCTAAGACGGAGTTTCATCATTCTTACTGCTTTGCAATTTACTCTGTGCACTTAACAGCATACTGTGGATCTATTCTCATGTCATTAAAAGTTTTCCACTGTTATTCTTAGTGGATGGTGAACACTCCAGGACAAGTTTTACCTTGAGAAGCATATTTGCATCAGCCTGGGCCACACTGTTTCTTGCAAACCACTCACAGGTCAGTGCCAATCAGCTGGCCAGGAATCACTGCAGTCTGATGGAATTTGTACAACAGACACTGTAAATAAACACCTTCCCCAGCCCCGGACTTCAGACAGCATTTTTATCCAAAGTGTAAGACCACCTGAGCTCTTCCATGTCAGGAAACCAGTGATAGTCATGGGCTGGCGTGTTTCCCCATCGTCTGCCAGGCACTGTGCTGATCAGTGTCCATGCATTAGTTCATGTCACTTCATCCCTGTCTTCACTGTTTTCCCATAGGAAACTGAGGCTTAAGTGGTTATTAATTTAAAATCCTGCTAGTGTGTGACAGATCTAAGGTTCAGTCTCAGTTATCCCAGTGCACAATTCATCTCATGCTCTTCCCAGTAACAGGGTCTACGCCCTAAGGATTGAAATGGCAACCTTTGTGGCAATGAACTCATCCCATCACACAATCACAGTGTAACTGATGAGAAGTCACACATGAGAGATGAGCATAATCCTTCACTTCCACTTCACTTCACTTCCACCCTTCCAAACAGGGTCTTTTACCAATGTTCTGGAGTAATGGTAAGGAGAACTAAAATCCTTCGTTGCATGTGACTTCCAGGATTTGAAAATATGTTTCATGTGCAGACTGATTGCCTTCACTACCTCACACAACCTTTCAGAGAAGCATCTGTCACCCCTCAACCCCGATCAGACATAGCAGCCTGGCCCAGCCTCCGTGGGCCAGGTAACTGACAGACTGCAGTACATCGGCTTCAACCCTAGAGTTTCCACTTAAAGAATGACTTTCAAAGTACCACAGAAAAGTCTTAGGTCTCGGGAGTACAAGTCAAAAATCTCAAATTTCAGAAAACCTAACCCTTAACATTTTGCTGCAAATTATTTTTCCTGCTTCCCCTGGAAGATCTAGCATAAATTGAGAAAAGATGATCAGATTCTGCAGCAGCCCTTAATCTGTAAATAATCTCTCTGGCTTCTTGGCAATCAGGGAAACAGTGGGAAGCAGCCGGTTTAAGACAAAAAGTGACAACCTATTAGCATTCGGAGAGAA
This sequence comes from Hydrochoerus hydrochaeris, assembly GCA_004027455.1. Classification (NCBI taxonomy): domain Eukaryota; kingdom Metazoa; phylum Chordata; class Mammalia; order Rodentia; family Hydrochaeridae; genus Hydrochoerus; species Hydrochoerus hydrochaeris. Next base: position 47,724 of record PVLA01007720.1, on the reverse strand, counting down.
ATGATTTTTCCCAACGCCTTTACTGAAGATGCTGTTGCCATGGCAACCAGTCCCTGGATTCATCCCATATCCAGATGATAAAATGACAAGAAAGCTGGTCAGGCTAAGAGAAGATCATTTGCAGTGTCTCTTTAGGTTGACAGCAATGATTATGTAAGACAAATCCTATTAAAATGTCTGCACAAACCAAGCACTTTTCGCTTTGGTAAAATACTACCCTCACTTGGTTCTTAGACAAAAACCTAAGAGTTCTTTAACTTAATTGCACTGACTAATATTTACCTTCAAGAATTATGATATGCCATGTATTTCAAATGTTCTTTCTTTTTGACACAGCTATGTAGTATGTATCTGAGACATTGATATGCTCCCTTGGGGTACAAAAAGGCTCTAGGCAAGGATATTCTCCAACAGCTCTTGCACAAGGACTAGGGCCACACAGCTCTCCTCTCACACCTGGCTCTCAGCCTGAGGCTGAAATGCTATCCAGGGAGCAGTTTTCTTAATTTTCCCACCTGCCAGCAACCTACCTGGACTCTCAACAGGGGCTGGATCCTGAATTATAATTACAGTGTAAGGATATGTCACAGCTGTGGCAGAGTAACTAATGGTCAACTTGTAACACCCAATCGATTGACTCAGTGTGGTTCTGGGTGTGGATGGCCCACCTGAGGACAGCTGCCAACAGAATAAAAAGGAGACCAGGAGGGGAAGATGCTAGTGTTGTGGATTCTCCTGGAGAAGCTTGTCACGCTGGCTTTCCTGAAACTCAGCTCACCTCATTGTTACAGGCACTCAGGTCCTCACTCTTTCTGAGGATGCTGCAGTTCTCTTCTGGGCAGCTCTTGTCCTTACCTTGAGCATTGCTTCCTGGCTGCAGTGCAGACCCCTCAGCCTGCTGGCACAGATTCCTGATCCTGCTGGCGCAGACTTTCTAGCTTCTACCACTCACCTTTGGGCCTTCCCAGTGCAGATCCCTGACACAGACTTGCATGAGATATTGTCGTGGGCTCTAGGCCTCCAGCTGGATTTGTTGGGGAGGCTCTAGGCCTCCAGCTGGACTCGTGTAGGACACTGCTGTGGGACCAGACCCTCAGCTGGATTCATTGGGTCTCCGGTGTGTGGACAGGTCTCCTGCACTCTTCTGCATTTGACTCTTTGGGTGAGTATTACAAAATAATCTTATAAATTGTTATGTGTCCTGTATTAAATCTTTTCCCTGTGAACCCTGACTACTACAACAACTCATGGTGCAAAGCAATCACCAACAGGTTGCATTGTTCTAGTTGTCTGAACACACAGATGCTTCTTAGGGGGAAGTAAAGTAACACAGCCTGAATCACATAATTCTTTTTCCAAAGGAAACCCAAAGGAACTGGCTCACGTAGGGGAACCATCTTGGATGATTTTAGAGCAGTCTGAAGCCATATCATACCTGTTACAAAAACAGGATCTACACTCACCATCCTGTTTAAATAATAAATACTTATCCTTTAGCGTTTCGTGTGAGCTACGGCACAGACATTCTAAGGGGAACGTCACCACTCACCAATAAGTTGCTTTCATGTCTCCTGCTGTGCTCAACTTAAAAAGAAAAATAAAAAGAAAGCACATTTTCTAAAATTATACGGTCCCCCGGTCCCTCCTGATAGCTCTTTGTCTTCCATTCCCAGGGTCTTGCTCCCTCGGTAAACATTACATGATAAACCTAAATAAATTTTCTGGTATTTCACAACCAATAACCTTTTCAATTCCATGCCCCAAATAAAAATATGCTCTTGCCTTCGCCCTTTGTGCAAGAAGCTTCCCCCAGCTGTTTCAGAAGAGAACAGGCAGCAGCAAGAACCAGGGACCTCTTGTGTACAGAGTTATCAGCCAGGGGTGATTTACTGCTTCCAAAATGCAGAACTCTCATGGCACAAATCATGAGCTACAAAAAAAGAAATCTGTAGTCAGACAATTGTATTCATAGCTAAAGAGCGTTAAGAACACACTAAGTACCACTGAAAACACAGCTCACAGGTGTTTTGGCATTTGTACCCAAGATACTCCACAAGTTAAGTAAATGTCATGAACATCTTCCTCCTGAGGCTTAGAGAAGGCAAGTAACTTTCCAAAACTCATATGGCACAGAGACAGAAAGCCTCACTCTTCCTAAAGCTAAAACCCAAAGCCACCTTTAATGCCAGTGCATTGGTTATTTTTCAGAAGGCAAACTCCCCCCGCCCCCGCATCAGAGGTCAGAGGTCATGGTCATAATGGATGTTGTGGATCTGACAAGTGCTTGGCAAATCTCTGCTACTGAGATAGAGGATTTTGATTCTAGTTTGGTGAGGTTTATGGTTTTCACAAATTGGGTCGCACTGTGGGCCTTTACCAGTTTCAGGGGACCCTGGAATACCATCGTCTGCAAATTTTCTTTTCTGACTTTCTGAGATTTTGTCCTTTTTCCCAACTGTGTCTGCCATGCAGGGACACTTATTTTCCTCAAGTGGCTTCTCAGCACAGACTTTAGAATGCCTTTTGTAAAGGATGATACTGAAGAGCCCAAATACGTGCTGTCAAATTCTTTAAGGCACAACAGACCATCCCTGGGCAATTTTAGAAAAAATAATGATTTTTTCCAAGATTAAATAAAGCTAATAATATTCAGAGAGTGAGAAAGAGAGGGAGGTATGCAGATGTATGTGGCAAACTTCCAACCTTTGCAAGAAGGGCTTTGAGTATCTTCTGCAGGCTTGCAACGCCTCATTTTATTTCCTATAGAGCAGAAGGAGGAACTGCTGGAGTCCCCCAGACGCCAGCCGGGGCTGCAGGGTGCCTCCCAGACCTCAGGAGCCTGTGGAGCAGTGGAGCAGAGGCCACCACTCACCAGCTGCACAGGGCAGGGCCACCAGGAGCCACTACATATTTTTTAAGTTAATTTTTTTACTAGTACTTATTAGCCATACATAATGGCCACAATCACAGGGAGTTTGTACCCCTACATAATGTATCTTAATTCTTTTTTTTTCCCATTCCCCTCCTCTCCCTTCTTCCCTTCCCAATTTACAAAAGCTCTGTTTCCATTTTTTTCCCTTCAATTGTGTCTTTAAAAATTTTTCTTTTAGTTTTGAAATGTAAGCTAAAAGATCATTTAAGATTTTTAATCCCATTCCCCCAGAGACAGCATTTTAGTATATATTTTTCTAGAATTTTAATTTTTCTATAGAAGACTACATTACCCTATACCTATTGTTTTCATAAATACAGGAATATTATGAACATCTGTTCATGAGAATCCTCAATGATATACTTATTTAGTTTACTGAGTACTTGCCAAAAAGCATTGTATGGAACCAAAGGGTTCAATCAATGGCAGTTCTGGACACAACTCATAGTTCTTGGGCTCTGACTAAAACCTGGAGAGGTGAAGACACAAATTCGTTGGTTTCTACAGGCTTCCTGGCTGACAGAGGTGATGACTAGGTAAACAAATAAAGCGTGAGACCACAGACAGACAGAATAATACGATCATGAAAAAAGAAATGCTTTACTCTGCCTGAGGTGCTGGAGGAAGCTGAAGTAGCCTTGTTCCCGGGAGTCCTAGGTGTGCAGGATGAGCTGGAATCGGTCAGGTGGAAAGAACAGCATTAGAGAGCAGCGAGTATTGGTGAGAAGTCTGGGAGGAGAGCAGGCAGGGGCGACAGAACTCGGCGAGCGGGCCTGGCTTGGTGAGGAGAGTGCACAGAAGCTTCCGCCAGCTGTTTCCCAGGTTGATGCTGGGAAATCAAAGGAGATCTGTTTGTGAGGACCTCACATTTCGTGCTTATGGGTCTGAACTTTATCCAACAAAGTCTCCATGTTACTCCGTCTGGAGGCTATAGAGGAAGGTAAACCAAAGGATACTTCCGGCCTTCAAACAGCTTATTTAACAACAGATCTGACAGCTTGTACTGTTGTTTTTCTATTAAAAGAAACTTAGTTCTTATGGAGTGGATTGCAAATGTGTCCAAAAATTTAAGGGAAGACCAGAAAAAAAATGTCTCTCGGCTTCTTAGATTCTATGCATTGTTAGATTCATTTTCATTCAAGATTCACAATTTGGCATCGACTTTACTGGGGAGGTTTGGAGTTTGCTGCTGGTTTTCTGGGTCTCAGAGCCTTGAGAGAAATTTGTCCCATGTGAGATGTGGAAGATGTTTGGCTCCTCACCTTCTGTTCCTCTCTTCCTTAAAGTTCAGACCTTTACCAGACTTGCCTGGAAAAAGGTTGCAAGCCCAAAACAAGGAATTTGGGGTACAGAACCCAGGGTAGGCAAAACAACAACCACCCCACTGCAGCCCTGAAGATCTGGACATTCTCGTTTCTGTGGAGGAGCTTGTAAGAGTGGCTGTGTCCTGACTCTGTGGTAAACTATGGAAACATTGTAGAAAAGATTCCTTGGGTATTCTCAATCATGTTCACTGAAACAAGACTTCAAATCCTCCTTTCTGTTAAACCCAGGAGAAAGTTCCTTAGCTTTAGAAAGAAACTGATGTGAGCAAAGTATTTTTCTTGGACGCAGAAATGGTGCTCAGAATCAGCTCCCTGGTGCCTAGCAGAGTGCCCCTCCCCTGCCTCACCTCACTTTCCCTCTTTCACACATGCTTCTTGCCTCCCTACCCTGCTCCCATGGCAGCTCTGTGACCAAAGGAGCCATCAAGGGCTATTTCCTCAGGGCCTGGCCTTTGATGCTAGTAGGCTGTTTAGGTTGGAGCTGGGCCATATGGTACTGAATCAAAACTGGGAAGCCGGAGGGTATTGTTGAGGTCAGCAGATCTGTAACTAACCAAAGCTGTGAGCAAAGAGGAGACTAAGGCAGCTCTGTTTTTTTGGCAAGAGCCCCAGTTGAAAATGAGGGTGCCCAAAGGCAAAGGCAACTCAATCGACAATAAATTAATAGGATAATCTATTGGTTCTGGCTTTGTTGTCAATGCAGTAGACTGAAGACACTTCTCAACGTCTGGGAAATAAATGCTTACAAGCCTCTGATTTTACATGTAGGCCAGTGCCAATCGCGGGGCGGGGCGGGGCAGGGGGGACAGACAGAATGAAGTACTGTGTGACTCTCAGTGAGGTACTGACCTGGTAATATCATGCATTTCTAGCAACTTTCTCTTCTTTTGTGAAAGAAGTTTACATAGCCCTCCTAACAGAGATTCAGTGGCTTCTATAGGGCAGCCAGTATGAAATTACATTGGACAGCAAAATCAGGTAGAAATGTTATAGACAGTCAAACAGGGCTGAGCCCTCTAGAGAGTCAATGCAGAAAATAAGAACATGTAGCTGTGTCTGGAGGTGCATCTGTCAAAGGCCAGACCTCAGGATAAAGACGAAATGACCAGATCTATGTGCTGCCCCAAGGATAAGCAATAAATTGAAGATGATACTATAAATGTTATCACCTGGTCCTATAACATCTAGATAGACATCATTCACCCAAATGGATGACCAAGATCACCTGATTCATCTAATCCAAAAAAAAAGTCCTTATTTCTTTCCATGTATACTTGCTATGTAACCTGCTTCCCCATTGGATCAAAATTACTAAGGTGGCTTTATTAATTGTTTTTGTTGATCATAATTTTGATCCATGATGTATCCATTCCATGATTTGCTCTATAAAACTTCCTCTGTGAAGTGGGGTCCAAGGCAGCCCACTTTCAGGTCTCCTCCTATCTCTCAGCAGCTGTCCTCTCAGTGATTTTTTCCCTACTCTTATCCTCTGTTGTTCCTTAGAATTCATTCTTCAATTTTGAAGAAAATAAACTTGGTGTATCTCACAGGTAAGGAGTTATATTATTTCCCCTATATCAAAATTATACTGAGAACAAAAATAGTCATATAACTTTTACTGGAACTAAATGGTGTCTTGGTTACTTTTCTCTTGTTGCTGAGATAAAATCCCCCAAACCCAAAATTAAGGAAGGAAAAACCTCCACAAACTGTTATTTAGCTCACAGTTTGTAGAGGTTTCAGTCCACAACCAGCTGGCTCCAAAGCAGGGTGGTATGGCAGAGGGCAACAGTTCAAGGCAGCAGAAGACAACAAAAGCAGCAAAAGCAGAAGAGGGAGAAGAATAGGCCTTTTCTCTGCCTTATATTGTAAGCAGATGTCAAAAATAGTTGAATGGAAATTCAATGACAGTGCATGTATTTGGATACTTTATGACTATGGCTTCTGTAAAGGCTGTATCAACAAGGGTGAATTACTTTTGTGGATAGTAACTGGTAGAAGATAATCTTTTACTTTTTGTTCACGGGAAAAATTTAAAGGAAAATAATAGTAATATTTTCCTTTCCCATTAGTAATAGTTGATACAATCTATCAACTTGAGAAGTTTGGAAGTTTAAGTGACTCAGCAGGGCCCAGGGTTCTCACTTTGTAAACATCCTCATCCTGTGAAAGAGGTGGGCATAGAGATTTTGTAAGTGCTACACCCACCCTATTTATACAAATATAAAATAGTTTTATATTTCTTATATTGTAATTTCAAAGTTGTGTAACAAAAAATACATTTAGGGCTCTGAAAGAGAAAGTAACAAAAAATTAAAGTAAGTTGATTGTCATCTCAAGACAAAAGCAGAACCAACAGACTGTGAGACGACGTGCAATCCAACGTCTTTCCTTTTTTTTTTTCCCTCTCTTCTCTCAAGGCTTCTCTCAAGGTTAGGCCAGCCAGCTGCCCTAACCACTGAGCTGCATTCACAGCCCAGGGCTCTAACAATTTCGAATGTTCCTAAATAGGCTACTATTCTAATGCAAGGGAGTTAGAAATGGACATTTGGATGTTGGGTAAGTTTATCATATGGATTGTTACATAAAATAGAAAATCAGGAAGCATGAACTGGCCCCCTACTTGTGTAACAGTAAGGAGTAGACATAATTTACAGTAAATAAACTAACCTAAGACTGACTGCAGCAGTCAAGAGCTAACCCACAGAGAGCAGGAGAAAGTGATGGTGTGTACATGCCCTGAACAAAGATGTAAACACCCAGTGGGGAAGCGGCAACTTCAAAGCCATCAGGACAAAGGACAGAGATGAGTGGTCAGATGGGCTCTGTCCTGCCTTTCCCTCTGATTCCCTCTAAGGTCTGGAAGCCACCCACAGCCAGCAGCAGCTGGGGACACAGAAGGGGACAGACCAGATAAAGCTGACAAGGAGACAGGATGAAGAAGAGAAGCAAAGCAGGATGAGGTGCCCAGCAAGAAAAGCAAGGCAGAATGTGTTAACTTGTCACCTTTATCTTCCATCAAGGCCTCAGCAGAGATAAGAAAAGCTAAGCCAAGGCGGTGAGGGCAGCAGCAGGAAGGCCTTGAAGGGAAGACTTGTGAGGTGGTTTCACCCAGCTTGAGCAGCTCCTGCCACGCTCTCGGGAAGGCGCTCTGCAATGGACTCGGGTGAACTCACCAGGCATCAGTCATAATCAATTAATTTCCAAGAAACAGAACAGTATCAAATCCTCAGCAAAACTATCCCAAAGAAAAGGCGGAGACCGACAAAAATCATTTTGTGGCAGTTCTGTTTAGCAGGAACAAGATTAAATATTTGATTATTCAAAACTGATAACAGTGAAAAAAAGCTTTGGTTAAAAGGAAATTGTAATGTACTAAAATGAATAAATGCAAGGAAAACACTGGCAGGAATTACATGGCTCTGGAAACAAAAGGAGGTGCATGGGTGTGGGGACCAGTGACTGAAGTCCTCGCCTGCCTGGGGCCTGAGAAACTGAGCCCTGCTCCATGGTTAGCCTCGCTCGGGCCTAGGGCGGTGGATTGCTCAGCTCCAGGGCCTGGTCTTCAGTCCTGCAGGTCCAAAGTCGAACTCTGCTAGCACAGGAGCTGGGCCCAGGGCCCAGGTTTATGGTGCCAGGTAACTCAGGTGTCCAGGACGGGCAATCTTCAGAGGGACGCAAATAACAGTGAGAAGGTTGCTTGGTGAAGAAGGCATGGACACAAAAGCAGTGCTGCCACAATAGGACTAAAAGCCTGGGCCACGAAGCGTGTGCACTACTTGCCAGCTATGTAGCCTCAGGCAAGTTATCTATTCACAGTCTCAACTTGCTCATCTATCAAATGGAGCATTCCAGTTACCTATTCCTATAGAACAAATCAAAACTTAGTGACTCTGGGCAATGGTCATATATTTTGTTTACAAATCTGCCACTTGGTCAGGGATTGGGAGGAACGTGGGTGCTCCACATTTTGTTAGCTGGAATTCCCCGCGTGGGGCTGGAGGGGCCAATGTGCCTGACGGAAAGTGATAGTTACATGGGGTTCAAGTGGGCCTCGGAGCAGAGCTGTACTTTCTTGGTACAGGTTTCCCATGATGTCACCGCAGCTAGATTCCAAAAGCAAATGTCCCTAGAGATGGAAAGTGAAAGCACCAGTTTCTTCTGGCTGGAACCAGAGAATGGCACAGCAAGTAGCCACCATGCATGGATACACAGGAAAGGGTGCAGGGCCACACACAGTTCCCAAAGGAAAGGTGTCGAAGAATTAGGAGGTGGTGCTCTAAAACTTGAAGCACCTACAAATTTCGTGTTTTTCCTAGATGCAGAACATATTCTCCTGAGACTCCTCAAATTCTTTCCTTTGCACATCAAGGTTCTTTTTGTTTTGTACTTTCAGTCTCATTAGGCCAAGTTGGTGGTGAGTCTACTAGAACAACTTTCTGCTAAGAATTTTGTGAGTTTCATGTAAGTCATTAGCCAAACCCGCAGCTGTGCATCTCTTCAATGTAAGGCCTTCCTGCATGGGGTTCCCTATAAGGCTGCTGAGAAATACACATCCTGGAGATGCTTAGAAGCCATTGGCTTATGAGGCCCAATCTAGGAGGCCTTCTTCATTTGGATCCTTCCAGGCCCTCTGGCCTGTATATTCTAGGTACTACCATAATCTTTCTGAAGTCTTTATTTTTTATTTGGGGGGTGTTGTTTTGTTTTTTATTGAGACAGGGTCCCATTATATAGTTCAGATTGTCCTTTAACTCACTAGGTAACCCAGGCTGACCTCCAACTCCCAGTGGCACTCCTGCCTCAGCCTCCTGAGTGCTGGCATTACAGGTACGTGCTACCGCCGCATCCTGATCTGATCTAGCTAGATCTGATACTGCTATCTTGGGTGTGTTCTTTGGCCTAAGGAATTTTCTAATTTGAGAACTGTTTGCATCTGGAAAAGCTAGGAATGAGAAAGAATTCTATTTTCAAGTTCAGCAAGTTCCAGCTTCTTTACATGTAACAGTTCATTCTTTGGTTCTTCTATCTCCTCTTACTTTTTATTGTAGATGAAGAGAGGAAATCAGGAAATATTATTCCTGAAAATGCCCTTAGCTAGAGCACTCCTTTGGTGCACTTTGTGTTGTTCACATTACTTGAGGTCACTGCTCTCAAACCTCCCACCACTCTCCAGCTGCCAGCACCAGCTTCCCGCATTTCCTTCCCATCCTCACTGGTGGTCTCTCAAGGGCCTTCAGGCCACCACACTCCCAGGCTCCCTCCCCCTTCTACTCCGCATCGAGTCTCAAACTAATTCCGCCCTACCTCTGGGTACAAAATCTTATGAATGAGATGATTGGTTATTCCATGAATGACCACCTCATTCTCCAGTGGTGAGGACTCACCTACTCAGTTAACTCCCTTCAGTTCCATGCTTACCATACACAGTAAGGACTCAGGGAAGGTTTTCTGACATTTAAGTACTTATGCTGTGTGTTTGGCATATTGTTTGGAATTGTCTTCATTACTTTTCTCTTTGCTGAGAAAAATATCCAACATCCAAAGCTAAAGGAGGAAAGATTTATTTAACTCACAGTTTATAGAGGTTTTAGTCCTGGCTGGCTTCTAGGCAGAGTGGCATGGCAGAGGGACATCACAGTTCCTGGTGGGCAGAAGGTAGAAAACTAAGCAAGCAATGAGCGCAACTCTTTCTAACCCTTTTCAGGCTACTCAGGCTAGGTAGCACTCACAACCTTAACCCCAGTGTCCTAGCACTGCACCACGAATCAATCCCAGCATCACACACTCTCAATCCAGCCACCTCTGAAAAGCAACCCCCGCCCCACCCCCACTCTGACTGCATGAGGCTTTGGGGACATCTAGACATAAATCATAACAAGAATATCCAATACTGCTACAGAGATGAGAAAACAAACAGGATGCATGAAACACATAATTTTATTAAGCACAGAGGTAAGTGTTATACACAAATGGAAAACATATTTAGACACACATATTAAATGTGTGCTACTCCTATTTTCTAGATTAAAAAGATAAAATATGATTAAAGAAAGAGGATAGCAAAAGAATAAAAGTTTTTTTTAAAAAAAGATAAAGGATAGAAAGACCAAGTAACACTAATATTCATGACACTCCAACCCATAAGACACAGAAGACTCTCAGTACTCATGAGAGCTGCTGTAACCTCTCTCTGGTGATACATATCCTGGCCTCTTGTGGCATCTACTTATAGCTGTTCAGGAGCTAATCGACATGTTGCAGTTGTCTCTCTCCAATAAAGCAAGTGTTTGTCGTTGAGCCCAGACACCTCCTGTTCAGTTAGACCCTGTGCCTCAGACCTCATGCTCCAGTCTCTAATCACATGACCAGCAGGGAAGGCGAATTTGGTAGATAGTCACATGGCCAAATACACCACGTGGGAGCCTGATGCTGTGGCCTCACTGTGATTCTCACATCAGATCAGCGTTCACTCACCCCATTTCTTTCCTGTATTGTGAGTTGAATTCTATCCTAAGTTCAATCCCTCACACACCCTTCCAGACAGAGAACGAAATACAGAGGGATGGTGCTGCATGAGGACAGAGACACAAGCTGAGTGAGGAACGTACAATCCAGGGGACACCAAGTGTTCTAGCAACCACCAGGAGCTGGAAAGAAGCAAGGAAGGGCTCTTCCCTAAGGCTTCCAGGGGAGTACGGCCCCTCTACCACTTGTACTTCAGACTTCTAACCTCCAGAAGTGAGAATTAACTTCTGTTCTGCACAATAAATCTTGATGGACAAAAGGCACGATGCCAAGAATTGAAAAAGGGGAAAAAAGAACAGAAAATGCAAAGAACTACTACCTAAAGAAATATGAATAAAGGAGGCCAACTAATTAAATCTAAGTTATAGAACATAAATCCAGAAGGTCATTAGCAATAAATAATCATGACAGCACTAATAACTGCAGCCTCCATTTATGGAGCATCTGCTATGTCAAATATTGTGCTACACATTTGTCTTCATTTCCTTTGATACTAACGACAACCACAGGGTAAATGTTCGTACTACTAAGATGAGAAAGTCATCTGAAAGACATTCAGAGGTTTATTCAAAGTCACACAGGATAGTGAACATCAGAGCCAGACTCAAAACCAGTTCTGTCTTGCTCCAAACATTTGACTTTCCGGGGTACCCATGCGTCCCGGTTACACAGGTGGTAGCATCGGCTGGGCGGCGAGGGAGACGTGCTGGGCAGGAAAGAGGAAGGTGAAGGCTGACTGGGAGTAAGAACTGTATTAGGAAAGAGCCCCACTATTCTGGTCAGCATAGAAAGAGAATGAGTCTGCACGATGGGCTTCATTTCAGCTGTCTTTTTTCCTCTTATTAAACACATGGTCTGGAAGTTTACAAAAGAAATAAGACTTGTGCGGCGTGGCGTGGTTACCAGAATGCAGAGGGAAGGGGAAAGAGAGAGAGAGCCCAATTCTCATTTCCTACTTAGGAGTCCAGGGAAAGCGGAAGAAGGAGGAGCTTCAAAGGAGTTTTTGGGAAAGGGGGAGATATAAGAAGCGAATCAAAGGGACCCCAAATCCAAACATTTAGAATCTCTCAAGGATGGAGAGCTGAAAGGTGACCCATGTGGCGCCTGCTAACAGTGCCCCTGAGGGGCATCGGGCCAGGGAAGCGTGAGAGTTATGCGAGGAATACAACTACTTTACTAATGAAGAGAGATAACTGAAAATAGCTTAGCCAAATGAGCGATAGTTCACAGAGGCAGACAGCAGATGACCAAACTTTCTTCAAACAAGAAGAAATAAATACGGAAGAATGATGAAGCTGATGAAAGCCCTCCTTGCTTGGGAAGGGGTAACAAAATGGCAGGTGTGTTTAAAACATGATACAAAGAAAACTCGAAGGAAGGGAGAAAGCCAAAGTCTTTACCAAAAACAACAACAACAACAAAAAATGTTCCTAGTTGTGGTAGTATGAAATGCCCAAACACAGGGGCAGGAGGGGTGCTAAAGCCAAAAATCACATAAACGAACAAGTGAAAAATGTTTGAGACTCTGTCAAGGCAATGAGAGAAGAAAGGGGAAATCAGGAAAGAATGGTAATTCTTCTCTTGGACATGTTAGTGTTCAGAAAATAGAATGTGGTCATAGAACAAAGGAGGGCCACTAAAAACACAGTGTGAGAAGCTGAGTTTAAAGGTTTGACTGTGGAGGTTTAGCCTTTCTTTTCCTCTAAGGCAACTTTCTTACCCTCTCTGTGCCTCACTTTCTCTTCATGTGTAAAACTAGAGAAAAGGAAGACTCTTACACTCCCACTGTCCTCTAGCCTGGACGGCCACGGCAGGCAGTCAGTGAGGAAAGAACAGTGCTTTCCACAGGGACCCGGCTCACGGGAAGTCGGTGAGCGCTGTGATGAAGATCCTGTTTAGGGTACCGCGGGGGGCATCACCAGCAGTCGGCCTGAGCCAGAAACTGCAGACACAGCGGAGGATGTCTGTGAAGGGCAGTGTACAGGGTAGGAAAGGTGGGGAGAGAGATGCGGGCTAATGTTTGCAAATTAGAAAGGACCACTCTTAAGTAATTTGTGGATCACCTATGGCTTACAGAGGGCCACACTGTCCAACCGGTACGGGGAAGGGTTCAGGGTGGAAGAGACCATTTCCAGGTCCTGATAAAAACGATGGGGCAGGATCAGGATCCAGCTTTGGTGGCCTCTGAGCGAGCACAGTAATGAGCACCACAATGAAATAAGGAGGGTTAATGGTAGGTGACTGAGGAAGGAGGAAACGCAGCAACAATTTGAGGTCATATCCTACATGCACATCAATAAAGAATAGTTAAATTATGGTGCATCTATAATTTATGACCCATCAAAAAGAAAGTGGCAGTTCTATATACGCTGCCATACAGGAAACCCTTTATGTGGTGGTTAATGATAAAATGCAGAACATCATATACATTAAATTACTCTATTTTATTAAAATATTTTATGGGATTACATGTACGTAAATGAACCAGATACACAGAGCCTGCAGAATGTAGCTGGGTTGTGGAAGGGGCTTTTGTTTTCTTTTTATTACTTACTTAGCAGAAGAAAAGTGGTTACTGCCTAACAGAGCAGTCCGGGGAGTAGGTTAGGGTGCAGCTCGATGCTGGGGCATGTGCTCAGCATCCGCAAGTACTTGGGTTTCACACCAGCGGCCTCACAGATTTTTAAACAGCCATGGTAGGTCTACCACATCAGTAGCCTTGAGCGAGTTTCCTGGCTCTCCTTGGCCTCAGGGTGAAATGAGAGTGACAACTGCTAGGGTGACTGTGAGAAGGGACAGCACTCTGGAAAGGGCCCCCACTGTCCACTGTGTTGTTATCACAGCTCTGCAATGTCCTTGAGCCATTTTGTCACAAGCATGAGCCCATTCTGGGCAGGAAAAAGCCAAAGTGAGGAGAGTTAAGAGAATCCAGAAGGTTTAAAAGTGAAGAGGGGTCCGCTTGCCCTCTTGAGAGCCTCAGAACTGTCTTGTAAAGCTTTACTCAAAACCTGGTGGACACACACCTTTCATATTATATTAAACATCTGAGTTTAATACATTAAGTGGGACTTGCAGATTTGCACTGCAAAGCTGTCCTATCCAAGATCAGGATATGTTTTATTAATTTAATTAATTTCTGATGTCCTCAGTCTAATAGTAAAAATTATTACATGTACCTACACATTTTTTAAGTTAGTTCTGAATTTTTTTTTTTTTTTACTAATATTGCAAAGGGATTCTGTCCTTCCATGCTCTCTTTTCTTGAAAGCTCTGGGGATGAATCTTACCAGATTTTAAAATGCATCCATGGAGCAATAATGAGAAATAGCTGCTGAGGAGAGACTAAGAAGATCAAAGGATAGAACAGAGAGTTCAGAAATAGACTCTAATCATATGGGAATTTTGCTTATTATAATCAGAAGGGGAAATGAATTAATCTGTAAATTACAGTGGGAAAACTAGCTATCCATTTAGAAAAAGATAGAGTCTTTAGTAAGGCTTATACCAACTAAATTCAGATCAATCAGAGACTTTTTAAATGAAACTATTAAGTCAGATTAATCAGGGGTATTTTAATAAAGCTGTTACAGGAACAGAAGAAAGTGGATTTTTTTAAAAAAAATCATAATAGCATAGGAAATGATTCCTAGGGAATGCATATAGAATTCAGACACCATAAAGCAAATTTAAATATTTATGCGATCAAATTCATTCAAACATATTGAGAACATATTTGCAGCACATATAAAAGCGGCCGATTTTTTAACTTATAGGGAGTTTATTCTAATCAATTAGGAAAAAATCTGATAAACCAATTTAAAAGTAAACAAATTAAAGCAACAAGTTCATTGAAATAGCCTGTAGAAGTTGTAACAGTCAGTGAATACCGGGAATAACAGCAGGAGCCCGAGTCCTAACGCTGCCCTCAGGGAGGCCAGGGGCAGCTCAGACCCCTGGCAGTGCACTGCAGCAGAGCTCCGGTGGACATGCCCGGCCACAGTGGCAGCCTGTAGCTTAGGTGTGGCTGGCCTGCGAGGACAGCGACTTGAGTGGCTTCCACGTCAGCGCGGCACGAGGACACGACTCATCCAGGGAAACAAGGAGTGAAAAGCGGAGCATCTTCCTAACTTCACAGTGAAGAGCAACTTCTTCATTTGATGCTTTCAAGTTTCAACTTCAGAGGAAGAAAAAAAAAAAAAGAATAGTACACTGATGTGCTAGTTGCTTAACCCGGACTGAGTTTCCTTCTTCCTGCATCTTTTTCTTGGCAAGTACTGCACCTCACACCCAGAAACGCGACCCCGACTGCTTTGCAACACGGCACGTTCCAAGCAGGACACTGGGTGCAGCGATTTTTTCTGAAGCATCTCGAGGTTGTTCGAATGCCCCCATCCTCCTGCCTGACGCTTTTTCTTTGGTGAATATAGGCTGCCTGTGATGTTTTGACCTGCAGGATTTCCCATTTCTTTTCTAAACCCTTGACTGGAAACATATTAGTCACAATAGGCTTATCATGTGTGGGAGCCTGCTTTGTATTTGACAGTCCCCTCTTGAGAGCCCACTGTATGCCCTCATTGTCCTGGACTTTTGGCATTCATGTTAATTCTCCAATTATTGACTATGTTGTGTTTTCTTAAAGATGAAACTTAAAATGCAAAACTATAAAGTACTTTCTAAAAATATGTAAGGGCTGAGTAGCTCTTATCCTGAATGCTAAGAGTTTTGCATTTCAAATTTTTCAGATTTGGGAATATTTACACATACATAATGATGTATCTTGAAGAGGGGACCCAAGTCAAAATAAAATATTCATTGATATTTCACATATACCTACACACATAGCTTAAAGATATCTGTATGTAATATTTTTAACAACTTCATGTAACAATTTTATTTAACAAGTTTATGTATGTTGAGTCATCAGAGTATTTCTGATCTTGGGTTTCACATTTTTGGCTTAGGGATGCTCAACCTGTAACTCTTCCATTGTTCTCTGTTCTCCATTACACTACTGCCTGATCTTTTTGTCTCAAAGGCTCCTGGCTGACTGCTGATGCCATCATTCACTCAAGAGTCAACACACAAAAGATCAGTCACCCTGTGTCTGAGTATGCTTAGTTATATTTAAAAACAAAGTCATCAAATAAAAGATTGTTTTACTTCTCCCAGTAATTAAAGTGATTCACCAAGCAAATACTGAGAAACATGATGCAGAAATAATCTAAGGATTGTTGGTGTAGACATCAACCACCACATTGTTGTAATGCAATTATATAAATGTAATTATACAAAGAAATATACAAGGATGCTTCTCAACTTATAGGGTTATATCTAAACAAACCCATCATATGTTGAAAATATGTCAAAAGCACACTTAGTATGTCTACTCTACCGAACCAAACTAACACCTTAACATCATGCACTGCAGATATCAGTTTTCCCTCGTGATCTTGTGGCTACTACTCCATATTACCAAAGAGTAGCACATCACTTGCTCCAGGAAAATTCAAAGGAAAATTCAAAATTCAAAGTATGGTACTGAATGAATGTCACTTTTGTATGATTATATAAAAAAAATCATAAAGTGAACCCTCCTAAGTCAAAGACCATCACTATATATAGAGCTATACATGGCAAGTGATACGTAAATCAGTGGTGTATAAATTTTATAAATACAATCATGCACTCATTTGAAGTAAGAATATACACAAACATAAATTATGATATTTAACACGGGTGCTGCTGATCTTACATGTATTGTCTTCTATGTGTACTATCTTATTAATCCCCTAAATTACTTTATCAGTATTAACATTTTATATCTCATCTGTGGTTGACTAAGAGAAGCCATGAATTCTTCGCCTTCTGTGGCAGGGGAAAGTGGAGGCCCCTCCCTGATCCTGGCAGCCCCTTTGACTGCCTTGGTCAGTAACGGAGCGGGAAGCGGTATAGCCGCCGGAGTCAGTCCCCAGCCTACGAAGTAGCCCTTTTCCTACTCTGCTGACCTCACTTTTGGAACCCTGAGGCTTTACTGTAAATGCCCAACTACCCTATAGGAGACACTGCCCAGAAAGTCTCTGAGCCCAGTCTTCCAGCCACGCCCATCAAGGTGCCAGACAGTGGGCTAATGCCTCCTGGACTGGAACTGAGCCACTGCCAGCTAAGTACCACCAAATAACTCAGTCAGAGTGACATGGGGCACAAGGACCCCAGCAGAGCACTGCCCGAGTTTAACTGCTGATGTGCACAGTGCTGCTTAGGCCACTAAATGTTGGTTCGTTTGTTATAGAGCAGCAGGTAACTGGAACTCTAATCACAGATGGAAATCATGCTGAATGGGGGCTGGGGATACAGCTCAGCAGCGTGAGTGCCTGCCTGGCAAGCCTAAGGTCCTGAGTTCGATTCCCCCCCACACACAAAAAAGAAACAAACAAACAAAAAGAACTCATGGTGAATGGGGTAACGTGTTCCAGTCACACACACTCATTCATAGTGCAGCTAAGACTCCAGCCAAGGCAGCCTGCTCTGAAACCTCTAATCTTAGCCACTCTACTGAATTATTAAACTGATAATGAACTTTGGATTAGGGCATATGGAACATCTCTGTTTTTCTTAGCATCTGCTGTAATTCCTAACTACTAAAGAACTGCTGTTAAAGGTGTGTACTTTTTCTCCCATTCATGGTTACCTATTTACACATATTTTCACATTCTTCACAATTTTAAAATGTGATGAATTCTTTCAGCACATTTGCCTGTGTTTAAGACAGCTACAATCTTCACTTCTCTTCTGCCATTAGCATAGATCATATTGTTGTAGGCCGTTGAGTTAGTTAGAAATATTATAGGCAGTGAAACAGGGCTAGGTCCTCAAAGGAGCCAGTGCATAAGCTCAGGTACCTTAAACTGGGGGGACCCCCGCTGGGGGGGTTGGGGGGGCCCACCTCCTGCTGTGGACCAGGCCTCAAGACAAAAGACCAAACAAATGCACCCATATCTGAGGACTGATATCCTAAATAGTTTCCTGTCACCCTAAGGAAGCCTGGAGTCACCATCCCATCCCTGTAGGGAAGAGTCACTGCTCCTTAAGAACACCCGGCTTTCTACATGACTCGCTTACCCATTTGTCCCTAATGTAATCAATTTTACCTGAACTATTGATCTTATTGGCTAACCATAGTTATGTCCCACCTTATGCCCATCTGCTTTGTGAATTTCCAGTCTTCCCCCACCTTGAACTCATCTTACCCCACGATTTTGCTCTATAAAAGTCTCTGGAAAAGACAGAGTCCTTGGCAACCCACTTGGGACCCCTTCTGTCTCTCTTCAGACAGAAGCTTTCTTTCTCTCAATAAATATATTCTATTCTTGACCTTCATTGTTCCTAAAATTCATTATTCGATTTTAGAGAACACGAACTCATGGACATAGTAGGTTGGGAGTTTCATTCCCCTGTATCAATATCAGCAGGGTTGGTTAACACTAAGAAGGCAGACTAATTCTGAGCTTCGGGAAGCTGGTTTCTATAATATTAGATAGAGCTTAGGAGACAGTACCCATGAAGTTTGGCAGGTTCCGGATAAGCCAGCACCAGTGTCTCATTTACTTCACATTACCATGTGAAGGGGGTGTGAGTGGAGTAGGAGGAGACTTGGTAGCAGCTTCTTGATGGGCAAATAGATCTGTGCCTGCAGTCCTTCTGGAGCCAAAAGGTCAGGGGTCAAAGACCCAGAGGCACCGATGAAATTAAGGGACTGAGCTAATTACACACTTGGACAACATGCAAGATGGTGTGGACACTATTGTTCAGTCCATCCCCGTCAGAGAAGGCAGGTTCTCTGCACAAGAGTTATTTTTTGTTGTTGAAGGACATTTTCACAGCACAGGAATAACCCCCAAAGCTTAGACTTCTTTCCTGGAGTCACTGCCAAAGCATGTTCATTTCAGCCTCCCAGAGACTGACCCCACTAAGAGAAAAGAGAAAAGTGATAGACAACAACCAACAAGAGTGTTTCCCAGAATTTAAAATCTAAAGTTAATAAACTACAACAGAACACTTCACATATGTTAATTTAATTGATTCTTACATTTTAATGAGTAATACTCTACAAATTTCTAGAATAAAATGGAATTATGAAACTTTAGAGATCAAGCAATCAAATGGTTCTTCGACAGTAAATATTCACAGTATGCCCCCTTTTACAAGAAAAGGAAACTAAGTCTCAGAGAGGTTAAACAGCTTGCCAAAGAACACACAGATCGGAAGATGGGGAGAGATTGGAATTGAACTTAGGTTGACAGATTCTAACTTCATAGTTAGGAAATTGAAACTGTTCCACTTTTACTCATTTTTATGCATAAAGTTAAGAAGCATATGATTGACTTTTTAAAAAACTATTTTAAAATTACAGGGGCTAATCCGGCTATTGCTTAGGTCAGGGAAGTAATAGAAGTCTCCCCTGGTTTCCAGACCTTCCCCAACGCTGCCCTGGACTCCCTGCTGTTCATGAGTGACCATAAATTGGGCTATATATTTTCACTTTTTTCTCCCACGCTTTCTCTTTCACGCTCTCTCTAGTCTCTCTCCCTGTTTCTCTCTGATTTTCTTTGTCTGTTTTGTCTCTCATCTCTCTCTGACTCTGTATCTCTCTGTGTCTCTTTCTCAGTCTATGTCTATTTCTCTGTCTGTCTCTCTGCCTCCCTCCTTCCTGCCTACCATATAAAAACACAGTAAGGAGACAGACATTCACAACCCCGCGTAAGAGCTCCCACCAGCCCCTGGGTCTTCCAGGATCATGGTAATGGCATTGCCAGCCTCTCAAAATATAAGAATGTGCTTCTGCTGTATAAGTTACCTGCTCTAAAGTACTTTTTATAGCAGTATGATCTAAGATCCTACACTAAGAAACAAAGCCCAATTCATCACAGGCCCTTCAACTCTGGGAGCAAACGCTGCCCAGTGTAGTTCCACATTGTGGCAGGATCAGCTTCAGCATATGCAGTGAGTATTCCCACAACTAGAACCCTGGGCATCTGACAAGAGCTGATCTAGATTTCAGGGCCAAATGGAACTTTTCTTTTATAACAACTCATAGCTAAAACAATTAGGTCTACAGAAGGCCACTATAAACCATGATTCCAACAGACAGCAAACCTTTAGAGCCACACCTGGCCAGTGCATGAGCAGCAGTGTATCACACTGCTGGCCAGGGGAAGCCCAGCAAAGATGATGAAGCACACATATAGTGCATTCACGCGAGGTTAAATAACGACTGAGGACTTTCCAGCAAGGATATGTGAACTACTCAAAGTGTCCTCTGATAGGCAAAGTTACAGAACTTAGAAATTCTACACTTCTCCTTTCTAAACTTTGGTCTTATAGAACATACATTCAGACTGTAGTACGAAGTGTGCACTTTCCTGAGAAAGAACAATAACACTGCTAGCAAAAAATATGCAATGGAATCCACTTTATCAGTGTCTCTTAACATAGCTGATAAAATAATATCTAAATCTAAGTTTTCCATGCCAAAATGCAGACAGGTACGCATTCATATAATATCCTGGTGTTTATTTTCTGACAAATTTTAGACTTTAAAACACATGCTAAGAAATGTCTGTCCCAACGCCCAAAATCCTGATCCCCACATAATCCAACCATCTTTTCCTTTATTCTATCAAATCTCAGCCAGAGTCTACTCTTTGTCAGTATAGACCATGCTCAGAAAATAAAGTCAAAATACTGTGATAATTCAGACTGAGAAAGTTTTCAAGCATTTAAGTGGCAATAACCTAAACCTAGTGCCAGACACAACTCAAAAAGAGTGCAATTTTCCCCTTTATCTTCCCAAAATTGTATATTCAATAAATGTAATTTTATGTAGTCAAACATGTAATAGCTGTACTAACCAAATGTTGCCTAGCAAAAGACTATTAAAGCATTAATCAATACAAACAATTTGAAGCTAGCACATGACAGTTTCCACAACAGCTTTGTTAGCCTCTGCAGGACACTAAATAGCAGTTCATCCCTAAATTACTAGTCTGAAATGCCTGAAAACACTTGGGCTTTCTTCACTAGGCAGTCACTTTTCTCTGGAATCTTGTTTACAGTCTTGTTAACAGGCTTTTATTTTTCCTCAGACAACTTCTGCAAAAGTCAATTTCATAACCCCTCTACAAATATCACAAATTCTAATTAGTCAACTATACATCAAGGCGATTTTGCTATAATGTCTTTATGAAGTCTTTTTAGAAAATCATCAATAAATCAAATCCTTTTTAAAAAAAACATACATCAAGAAGCTTGTTAAAAGAAACCTTTGATCAACCCAAGAATTTTTGACAACTCAGATAATCATCTTCTAATGGACTTATTTTCTAAAGTCAGATCTTTTAAAAAGGGAGCACCTATAATTTTGGCTCATCACAGTATTATATGTCTCTTTGTTTCTCTTGGAAGTAAGCTTCAGGAACAGTAAAACATGTTTTTAAGCTTCTAATATTAGCATAGTACAAAAGCATTTAAAACTGAGTTTTTAAAATGATAATTTTGGAAAACATAAAGAAATTGTTTTGTTATATGCCACTAAATGTGATTACAGAGGGGAAAACTATAGATTGTCATTCTCCAAGTTTAATTTTATGGGTATTTTTAAAATTACTAAACTGGAGTGCCATAAAATCTGGCTCTTTTTTTAAGGCTAGTGTTTGTACTTCTTAAGCACTGAAAATATTCAGAAGAGTATAGGCTTAACCAAGAACCTTAAGTTCTGTGGAAAAGAAAAATGCCAGGTTAATATACTGTCAAATACAAGAGAAGGGAGGAATTTACTAAGCCAACTACTGAGACATAACTGAGATAAAACATTAAGAGTATTCCTCAAAAATATAATACCAATTGATCAATATCTGAATTTAAAGTAATTGAAAAGAAGTTGGAAGATGGCCCAGCACATAGAAAGATAGCACAGCATCTAGCACATAAGCACCGTGACTTTGCAAACTGACTAGAGGCTATTTAGATATATTCTGAAAACATAATGGAAATTTTAGTCAAATAACATAATATGTAGTTGAAAACATAGAAAGGAAATTGCAATACAAGCTGATTTTAAAACCTGGGACAGAGAAAAATGAGACCGACTTTCCAGATAGTGTAGATCTCATATGAATGGACACTTTAAACTAGTCATTGCCAGCACTCGGCACCTAAAATCTAACATTGTGTGAGATTTTAAACTAGTGAGCACAAAAAAATAAGCTCAGAGAAAATCTGTACCTAGTGATTACATTAAGTTTCACATTGACAAGAGCTTCCCAGGAAAACCTTGGTTTAATAAGCATATCAAAAAATAGAAAATACAGTGTATATACACAACCTAAATAATACAGTATGAAGTAAGCAACATTTTTTAAAATCTGTCTTTGAAAATATTAGAGACCCTTGATGTGAAATATGCTAAGTTAGAAAAAAAATTGCAATAACGAAAAAATCCAATTACTAAAGTCAGTGGACATCACTGGGAAGAATTTGCTATTTCTCTGAAAACTTTAGATTTTAAAGAATTATCTAATTTTTATTTAGTATGGAAAAATATGAATCTTTGTAACTTAAAAATTATTTTAAATGAAAAAAGAATAAAAATTATGGTACAGAATTTCAAAGCAAACTAATAGGAGATTAACAATGGTTAATATGTTGTGTGTTATAATCTTTGAAGTAGTTGTTCAGATTACAAGATAGAGGCATGAACAAAACAATCAAACAATGAAAGCACAAATTGCTCTTTCTGATGAACAGCTACCGTGACTCACGTGTTTTTTAAAAACATATGAAAAAGCAATACTAGTCAATATTTCACTTCAAAAGCAATTCTTCATTTAAAGCAATTACTTTAAGGAAAAGTAATTTACAAGTTCCAGGCAATAGCAAAGCAATATAAAGAAATATATTTAAACAAGTTGCTTCAGATAAAATAGCACAGCTTCTTTTGGCAAAATTATGGAAATAATTTGTTAGGAAATAATCTACAATTATAAAGAAGAGATTATCAATAAGGTATCTGATAAACATTTAATAAAATATTTGAAACAAATGTAAAGTAGCTTGGAAATAAACATTGTCAAATAAATTAAAAACTGGCTGAACTATTTTAAACAAAGGAAATTGATAAATGGCCCAAAACCCAATTGAGACAAGACATTTGGCAGAAGGTCTTTTCTCTCTGGTCCCAATAAAATTTTATTAATGACTTGGAATAGAAAAGAAGCATTAAGTTATTGGTATTAGCGGCAGTTCTGTTTTGAATAGACAAGGGTTAGGCTCAAAGAAACAAAGATCTGAAAGATCGGAACTAAGCCAAAAAATTATAAGCCAGAGTCAGGTTGGAAAAATGCACACTACCATGCCTTAAGAAAAATAATTTAATGCCATGAGAAAATATGGCAACTGGAAATGCCAAAGGGACTCCATAAGGAATAATAGATGGAATATTGCCAGGCATGGTGGTGCACACCTATAATCTCAGCTCTTGGGAGGTTGAAACAGGAGGATCGTTAGGGTTTGAGACCAGCCTGGGCTACGAAGTGAGCTCAAGGCAGGCCTGACCTGCACAGTGAGACCTTGTCTCAAAAAGACCAAAAAGAAAGAAAGAAAGAAAGAAAGAAAGAAAGAAAGAAAGAAAGAAAGAAAGAAAGAAAGAAAGAAATATTAAGTAAGCACTTAACGACAGGAAGGTAGAGCAAGCCAAAGCCTCCTGGGGCCGTTTCCATGGCAGCGTGCCATAGTGGATGTAAACTACATGGCAGACAAGGTGAGATTGGCAGGCCTCTCCCCACTGCACAGCCCAACCACCGCCCTTCCAGGCAGCAGGAAGAGATGCTGGAATAGCCAGCTGAACCCTGCCTCACACCGACAGATGATGCTTTTCCCTTTGCTTTGCTTTGCTTTGCTTTGCTTTGCTTTGCTTTGCTTTGCTTTGCTTTGCTTTGCTTTGCTTTGCTTTGCTTTGCTTTGCTTTGCTTTGCTTTGCTTTGCTTTGCTTTTCATTGCATTGCATTGCATTGTGGTTGGATAAAAACAGAAATGAAGTCTATTGCACCTGATGATAGCATGGGATGGGCTTTTCAAGGAAGCAGACCTGAAGCCCACAAATCCACCACTGAGGAGCTTCCAGCTCTTCCTCACACAGCAAAGGGGCTGCAGGCTGCACCGTACTCTCCCTGACATGCTTGCAGCTCCAAG
The DNA here is from genome assembly GCA_004027455.1 of Hydrochoerus hydrochaeris. Taxonomy (NCBI): domain Eukaryota; kingdom Metazoa; phylum Chordata; class Mammalia; order Rodentia; family Hydrochaeridae; genus Hydrochoerus; species Hydrochoerus hydrochaeris. The sequence goes on along the minus strand of PVLA01007720.1, from coordinate 23,694 downwards.
TCTGCATGTAGCTTCCTAGTCCTTCTACATTTGGAAGGAAACCTGTGCTAAACCCATGGAATATGTCACTCTTGGGGAGATGAGGCTGAGTACATAAGGGCACTTGAGAGAAAATCTTTGGGATGCTATTACTGACATGTACAGAGTGATTCCTGTTGCTAGGTACTGTGCTGAGTTCTTCACTGAGTTATCTCACAAATTGCTGAAAGAGGATGTGGAGGTGGCTGTCATTATTACCTCCCCTGTGCAGGCAACTCCAGTGAATCTCAGAAAGGAAAAATAACTTGCACAACTAGTAAACAGTAGTGTAACTGAACAAAACCTTCAGTCCTTGCCTACTGAGAGAAATAAAGGCAGGGACATTAGGTCAGACTGGTACAATACACTAACTGACAGCTCGTCCACACTTTTATGGGCACTGTCCTTTGGAAAACAGTACAATAAGGGACAGGGCACGACATCTGGGGAGCATTACTGAGTGTCAGGTGCAGTATGAGGCCCTTTACAAATAGCTCACATAATCTTCACAGGAGCACTAAGAGATGGGTGTTGGAGTCCTTGCTTTACAAGGGAACCCAGAAGTCAGCTCTCACTGCTGTTGCCTCTGGGCACTCCCCCAGAAATATGGCATTTGGAACTGGACCCAGAACAGAGAAAAGAAACACAACCAGGAGAAAAATCCTGTAAGAACATCCAGCAGAATCTCAGCCTTGTCTGGCCAACTTACAGAACTGGCAACAGACATGAATCATTCTTAAGCTTGACAGCATCAATATCCTATGCATGCCTAGCTGGCACCCATTCTCCCCCTCCCCCTGCCACACTGTGTAGTCTTGGAGAGAAGGGAAAGAGTAACTGTACCATGGAGACCAGTAGGGCCCTGTGCAGCCTTCCAGGGAAGACACGGCAGCCCCAAGGGTTGCTCCCCCTAGGTCAAATCCTGAGCATGCGAGGGAAGAATGAGATGGTCAGGTCACAGTCTCCTTGGCCGGGCAACTGGTGTGCAGAGCAGTCAATTCCTGCAAAGGGCCCGGGATGCTGAAGTCTGGTCACCTGATTCTCAGCAAAATGTGATTGTTTCCAATTCCACAAGCTTATTCTTCAGCTTCCTATTGCTTTTGTGAACCCAAAAACAAATTTCCTTTTGTTTAAAACAAACAGCCCTTTTCTGTTGCTTGCAACCAAGAAGTATTAATGTTACAGGCTATGGGAGAAAAGTCAAGCCGGGTATTCACAGAGCATTTAAAATCCTTTCAAACAACAGCTTTCACCTTCCAGTCTCTCAGGCATGGGCACATCACTCCTGGACAGACATGCAGCTGACTGCCAGTGCCAGCTCATAACCTCATCCTCAGATTCCCCAAATACCTCCTCTTGTCCTCTTGATTTTCAAAGATACAAAAGGATCCAAGTCAGGTAGATCGTATGGCTGGTCGTTTTGGCATTTGACCTCCTGAAACGAAATATTTTTAGTGACAGGGCAACACTGTTTTAGATGTTGCATGCATGGATACAAAAAACAGTGTTTTCCATAATTGCCCATGAAAAATGATTGTGTGATACTAAGTGATTAGTGTGTTACTAAGTGATTCCCATCTTTTTCCATTCTCCTTGTACACATGGACACAACATGCTCACGTATATTGCACATTCTCACACATAGCTACATACCTTGTATTGTCTTTCACTCAGCCCAAAAACAGAGTCACTTCGCTTGTTAACAATAATGCTTCTCTAAACAGAAGGGGAAAAAAGGGTCTGTAAGTTGGAAGAGAATCAGCCTCAGGCTATTCTGAAATTTTCTTCCCATAGGTCCCCACCAGTGAGGAGAAGCTGGGTATGAAGGAAGGAAGCCTCTGAAATGAGTCTGACAAGGTTCTGAGGGAAGCCAGGAGAGGCCCCAGGAATCCTGGGCAGCTACCAGCAGGGCGGTCAGCAGGAGAAGCCAAGCCTTGGCAGGTGTAGCATCACCTGTGGACCCACAGATGAAGCAGTTCAGCCTTCATGTTTGCAACTGAGAGAGGAGACACAGGTGAAGGGAAAACACCCAGACCTCATCCACACAAGCTGTAATCCACAGGAAAATGGTCCATGTTTCTAGAATGTATGTGAAATACGAAACACAACCCAATTTCCTTCAGAAAGCCTTCTTCTTAAGAATGTTGTTAGAGCATGGGTCCATGAAAGGTTATAATTAGATTTTCTGTAATTTTCCTTGGAATGAATATATGCCAATAGCAAAACGCTTATATAAACAGAGTGGAATTACTATTCCACAATGAAGTTACCCAAAGGAATTTTTTTTAAATCCACTGCTTAATTGCCTAATCACACCACGAATTTTTGCCCTCAATTTGTCCAGCCACAAGCCAAAAATTTCTGCAAACTGTCTCATTACCATTATTTTCATAGCACCTATATCACAAAGTACTATATTGTAGGTCCACTGAAACTATAGGACTGCATAATCCAAAGTCAATAGCAGGCTTTCCTGATCCTAAGGAAAACAGGCTAAAATCTCCAGATTCCATGACGAAGACAGTCCAGATCTCTCCCTTAAGACTTCCACAGAACCCCTGGAGACCCACCCCCCATGGAGTCCTCTGGCTTCCAGCTGCTGCACAGCTGGTTACATCTGTCCACAGCTATTGGCAATCAAGCCCCTCCCCACCCAGGCCGTGGTTCTACAGGGCTCATCAGCATTGTCTCTCTCCTGAACCCATTTGGACAAAGATGCAGGGACACTGACATCTCGGAAATGTAAACAGAGAAACTGGCATGCCTTCCTCAAGTGTGCTTCGGTCTTTCCACTCAGGGCCACCATGGACTCCTTACTTTACTGATGCAACCCACAGGCCCTTATCTTGTGCTCTTCTTCCCCACCCTGTCTGCAGCCACTGCTCTCTTGGTTTGATGCAGAGCTGCCATGCTTTTCCCAGTGAGGCATGGACCAGCTGCTCCTCTGCACTGGCGTCTCATCTTTAGCCCTTAGCTGTCATCATCAGTACTGCAGTACCTTTTCTTCAAAGGCAGTCCTACAAAGAGGACCTCTGGTGCCAGCCATCCAAAGATAAAATTTTGTTTGTAGGGAAGAAATTAAAGTAGAAAATAGAGTATCCCCCTCCCTTATCTGCAGAGGATACATTTCAAGACCCCAGTAGATTCAAGAAACAACAGACAGTACCAAGTCTATACAGATGGTTATATGTATATATAACTATGACAAAGTCTAATTAATAACTTAGGTGCAGTAACAAATAGCAACAATAATGATAATAATATACTGTTATAAAATTATAATAGCACTACTGTTGAACTGAAGAGTCATTATTAAACTAAGGGTTAACTAGCCAGGGTATAGGTGCACACCTATACCCCCACAGTCTGGGAGGCCAAGGCAGGAGGGTCATGAATTTGACCTTTGACTGAACAATCTAGTGACTTAGTGAGAGCCTGTCTCAAAATAAAAAAGGGCAGGGGAGGTAGCTCAGTACAAAAGCCTTGGGTTCAATCCTTACTGCCATAAATCAGTAGTTCCTTGAACACAATCATTGTGATATCACAACAGTTAATCGGATAATCATGATGGTTACTAAGTAATTAACAGAAGGGTAGCATAAATAGTGTAGATCCATTGGACAAAGGGATGATACACATGCCAAGCAGAACCAAGCAGGAGGAAGCCAGGTGACACAACATTTCATTAGGCTACTCAAAGTCACACACGGTTCAAAAGTTATGAACTGTTTCTGTAATTTCCCATTTACTATTTTCAACCCATCACTGGTCATCAGTAACTAAAGCCACAGAAAGCAAAGCCTCAGACAGGAAGTGACTGCTGTGTTAGAAGAGGAAAGGGAACTGATGGACACTCAGACTTGGGGGACACTGTTCACCATACAAGAGTGAAACCAGAGTGTGGCCCACACCCTCCAAAGGCCTGACAGGCTAGGACTTGAAATGGTTTTTATTTTGATTGACACAATAGTTGTACATATCAATGCAGTACATTGTGGTGTTTTGATTCATGTATATACTAGGCAATGATCAAATTAGGGTAATTACAATGATGACACTGGAAATCACCTCTTCTACATATTCTGAGATACATCAGGTACCATTGTTAATCACAGTACCCTACTATGCTGTAGACCAGAGTTAACTTTTCCTGTTTCACTGTAACACTACATTAGCCCCACTCTCCACTACTCTCCATGGTCTCTGGTGAGCACAATTCTACTCTAAATTTCTGTGAGCTCAACTTATTTAGATTCCACGTATGAGTGATCAGGCAATGTTTGTCTTTCTGTGTGTGGATGGTTTCACTTAACATAATATCCAACAACCAGGATCTAAAATGATTTTTAAGTGAGACTCAGACACACAAGTTTTATTCTAACCTAGAGTGGCCATATAAAGTCATAAACTTGTACCCACTGGCCTGCCCATGGACACCTCTACACTACAAGGCAAAGGTCCTAGATCTTCTTCTCTGCAAATGTCTGTGCATTCCCATGAGTATTGGTTGGTTGCCCCCCTGATAGTGCAAACTCACCACTGTTCTTGTTACCTGGAAACATAATTTTGGAAAGTACCATGCATTATGGAAAAAGGGAACTCAAAGGTAGTAAATGCCTATTGAAAAGAGAGAGACAGAGACAGACAGAATACTTCAACAGAAGATACTGTCCTCAAAACAACAGCATCTTGGCTACAAACAGCAGTGCACTGCCATCTAATTTCAATTTGATGGTGCAAAATTCCTTCTTTTCCAAAGCCAAATCCTGAATGAAACATGTAATAAAAATCACTGCCTGAAACACAGTGATAGCATTTAATCCTCTGGCAACACATTAGAAAGGCTTTCAGCTTTAAACCCAGGACAGCACACAGCAGCTTTGCTCATGAAATTATGTATTTATGCCTCGATTTATAAAGTCCTTTTTTATAAGCATTCTATTGGCTAATAACGGGTGGGAGCACTTATGTTCTCAGCCTGACAGATTCTACATTTAGGACCCCAAAGTCCGATGCCTGGCACAGAATGGCCACCTGGAGGGAGCCACATGATCAGGCTTAGTGAGTTCCAGCATCAGGGAGCTACGGAAATCACAGGTGGGGACACTGCTGTGAACAGAGGGATGACATGTGGCCAGGCCCAGAAGGAGCACTTAGCTTCTGGCAGCTTTCCCAAATGCCCAGGGGCAGCAGGAGAAAGGGAAAAGGGGACTCAGGGGATAAAGGATGACTGTCTCCATCAACCAGATACCCATGGTCACTCAGTCACAGCATTAGGGTCACAGCAGGGCTGGCTCCCCTCTCCTGAAGAGGAAAAGGTGGAGTGTGTTAGTGTGCTGAGCAAAGCAGCAGTACAAGCAGATTCCCAAGAAAAGATTCTGCATTCAGGAGACCAAAAGGATTAGGAGCACCTTAGTAATATTTATTTATATGCACTTATCTACCAGGAGAGGTGAGCTGATTGCAGACCATTTCAGCCAATCATTAACGTGATGCTTGACTCAGTAAACCGTGTCCTAGTCTTCCTCACTTGGTCAGCTCCTATTACGGATTAGTGTGCACCCACCACAGTGAGACATTTTATTCGTGTGTGTGTATGTGTGTGTGTGTGTGTGTGTCTCCATGAGGACCTCAGGAGGGGTTCCCCCTTCAACCAGTATGAACAAAAAGCCTAGCACTTCTTACACAAAAAATACTATGAATCAAATAAAATGAAATGTGCTCTTAATTTTTTTTTTTCTTTGTGCTGGGGATTGAACTCATGGCCTGGCACTTGCCAGGCAGATGCTTATGCCACTGAGCTAAACCTCCAGCCCCATTCTTCAATATTTTAATTTAGATTTTCCAGTAAAGATTGGTGATCATTAAGTGATGGTAAGGAGTGCAGCAGTTCATTAATAATGAAAAGGAAAACCAGCATTCTAGTAAAATGCTGGCAATCGTGGGCAATGTTAAGATCCCTTTACTTTTATTTATGTGAAAGTAGTAAAAATATAAAGCTTAAAACTCCTTTCGGATGTGGTTATGTAAATGTGAACACCCTAAAGTATGTTCAGAAGGGTAAGTTCTCATCAGAATCACATCAGTCTTCAGTGCCTTGATCTTTACTGCCTAAGAAATCCATTTGTGTTCTTTTTTAGTCTCTCTGAGCAAAAAGATCACCTCCCACCAGCCAGCGCGGTCCATCTCAAGGCTCAGCCTCATTAGGCTCCCAAGCCTGGTCTCCCTTGTGTCTGCACTTCCTGGCTCCTGTCCTCCTGCCAGCCCCTTGTATCCATGGTCACTCTCCCCTGACCACTGCTGAATACTCATGCCGTGCACTCCCCACCACTCTCTTGCCTGTGGTACTTGCTTTCTGACTCTTATCCTCCCTAGAATTATGTGTGTCAGCTTATGTGTCAGCTTATTTGCTTGCTTGCATGTCTGGTTATTTAAGGTGATCTTAGAACAATGCAAGGCCCCTCAGTGCAGGGGACTGTGCCCGCATGGATATTTGCCAGTACCTCATGTGGCACCTGGTATGTAGTGGCACTCAATACAAACTGCATAAATGAATAAGCAAATGAATGAATAGAAACACACAGGCAGAGTAAGTGAATTCTCTTAGTTATGCAACTTTGAAAGAGTTTGATACAGTATTCTTTGATGGAATGAGATAATGGTATAAAAACCTTGCTATTCCGTGTAAATCGTGTTGCCCAGCTGTCAAGGAATCCAGTCCCTTAGGTTAGCGTTTACAGGCTACCTGCATTTCTTGGTTTGATTACCACAGCCATTCCACAGGTAGGAAGGGCAATGACAGAGGCAGAATAATTCATGTTTTTACAGATAAAGGAGCTGAGTTCAAAGAGGTTAAGCTTTTTTTCCAAGTCACGCCCAAAATAGTCAGTACCCCAGGTCTCCGGCTCTGTCTGGTGCAGCATTCCTGCTACACCAGCCAGTGTTTGGCTGCTTTACTTTCAAACAAATCAGTCCTTATTTACTTATTCTTCCTGTGATCCTAGATTGGCATCTGTGATTGTAAAGGACTCTCTTAGGTGCTCTGCAGCAACAATTTCTCTGTCTGAAAGATCAAATTCACAAATAGCTCATCCACCTGAAAATATTTGAGTGAAGCATCTAATAAGCAGAAAAATCTCTGTGTTACAAAGGTAGGAAGACAGGGCTTGTATAACAGTGGGGTATACCTCCAGGAACAATGACGGGGTTCTCTCTGGGAAAACGGCAGAATCCAAAGAGGAGAAAAGGAGGCAGAGAACATTCTAAGAGAACCAAACAAAATAGGACAAAGAAACACAGTGTGTTTTCAGAAACTATCAGTTAATTGAAGGAAGTGTTTGGAGGGAAAACATTGGAAACAAGTTTGGAACTAATGGTAAATTGAAAATGTTGTTTGAATCAGCAGCAAGAGTTCTTCTGACTTTTATAAAATGCTGGGACATGTCACAGAAATACAGCAGTCACATGACACAGAGGAAGCTGGAGACCCAAGCTGATAGAAAGGACAAGAAACAATATTCTGATGTTTCAAGGTTCAAATATTCCAAATGTTAAAAGTTTGAAATTCTATTACTTTAGGGTTTGGTATGAAATGCATTCTTGTGGTAGAAAACAATTTAACTTATGCAAGGAATTATTAAATTTACTTGGGGAAAAATCAATTTCTATTATTATTACTTATTATTTAATTAGTGAGGTTGTAGTTGTACATCTAAATAGATCAATGAAGATACAAAGACATTAATAATGATTAATAATGTTAGTAAGTATCTTTAAAACAACAGTAATAATGGTTGAGCTTCTTAAGCATGTACTCTAGTCAGTTACTTTAAACATGTTACCTCTTATCTTCACAAAGACTCTGAGAAAATCACTCCAACAACAAATGGGAAAACTGAGCTCAGACCCATATTTGAACCACTTTGTTCATTTTTGTTTACTATGCTGCCTCTGTAATATTGTTACATACCTCACAGCCCTTGATAAAGCTTTCTTTTTTTTTTTCTGGAAAGAATCTCCAATAATATAGCATTTGCTGAATGGAATTTAAAACATCTCACAAAGGAATTGTGATGGCTTGTGTCTGGATGACCCCAAAAACCTCATCCATTCATACGTGAGACTTTTTCAGAAGAGGCTGGAGCTAGAATGTGTAGCACTGGGATTGATTCATGCAGCAATGCTAGAATCAAGGGCACTAAGATTAAACTTGAGTGCTACCTGCTCTAAGTCTCCTGGTTAAATGTAAGGAATAGAAAGAGCTGTGGTGGCCCCTTGCTTGCTTTTGTTGTCTTCTCCTCTGCAATACCTGACTTCCACACCCCTTACCTTGGAGCCTGATGATTATGGACTGCAATCTCTGCAAACTGTGAACTAAACAAACCTCTCCTCCTTTAACTTTGGATGCTGGGTATTTTGTTTCAGCAATGAGAAAAGTAAGAGAGGAATTAAATGAAAGAATGTAGTGCAAGATAAAGTTCATGTCAGTAGGGAAACAAAGACCAAAATAATGCTTAACTGATGGACTATCTGGTAGTTATTTATATCTGGCATTAGTATAAATAAAAGAGAGAATGGATTCCTGGTTGTGTTATGGCAAAAATATTTGTATACTATCATCATCATCATTATAAAAGCAACAGTCTCAGTCTGACCAAGCCAAAATGAATAAATTACCCAATATTCATCATTTGTGAAGGGAAAGGATCTTAGCTGATGTAAAGATATAATCAGCTGCCAAAATACCAAGTTGGAAAATATGTAAAAGGGCCTAACTGCATTATTCTTAAAAATTCTTTACAATGGAGAATCAAGACTATGTAAACGTCACTTCATTGAAACTAGCTCCAGGCCACCTTTGCAACCTCAAATGATTATTTTGTGGGTGAAATAATTTATTTCAAGAAATCCTCCTTCATTCACTGTTTTTTGGGCCCACCTGGGCAGGACATCCTGGAAGACAGTGTGGTCTAACAGTTAAGAAGACAGATGAGATGTAGGGAATCCCTTTCCACTATCTACCTGTGGTAGATTGCAGGCATTAGCTAATTTTCTAAGCCATTGTTTTTTTTCATCTGTGTGGAAATGATATTTAAAAAACCTACCCTATAGAGTTGCTGTGAGGATTAGGCAACAGAACAAATGTGAAGTTTTTATTTGAGTGACTGGGCAGAATAAGTCTTCAATGAACATCAGTGGTTACTCTTTTTATTATGGAAAAATGAATGATGTGGCAGAAAACATGTAAGATTTAAATTCAGACAGATCTTGGCTAGAATATACAAGACTCATTCACTTACCTCCTGCTTATAAAAAAAATGCAGCCTTGTCTTCTAGGAAGGGGATCCTGGAAAGGCTTGGAGTCTTTACTGGAGAGGGTTAGAAGAGTAAAATCAGAATGCACATCAGGAAAGAGAAGTAGATTTTGTTTCCAGGAAAACTATGATAATGTGTGAGTTGTCATACTAACTTTTGAAATGTAACAAAGATGTTCAGTTTCTAAACAGAAATTAAAAGCTGTCTTAAAAGTGATATAGATCAGAAATACAGCAGAAAGAGTTTTTTTGTGGTTCAGATTTTCATGTGCACCATGAGAATCACATCCAGTTATATGAGTCCCTGATAAATATGACACGTTCCATAATCTCAACAAGCCTAGAAAGAATGCACATCAGATGCTGGTAGAAGACACGTAACTTCTGGGTCAGAGATGCAAGTACAGCAGTCATCAGAGTGTGTCAACATTCATTTGTGTGGGTTCCTAAACCCTAATTCCCAATCCTGAGGTCATAGATGTTCAAAGAGGAAGATATAAACTGAATGCAAAATCCTATTCTGGGCAAATCCCAACCTGTCACAATGAATGCAACTGTAAGGAAACTTTCATTGATACAATGCAGACCAGACTGTCCCATAATCCAGGGGCAGGCAATATTTTTATTATACTGGCCAGTCAGCAAGGCTATGTTTTGCTCACAAGGGAGATGATATCTGCCAGACTGATCATGATGTAAATGTTCTTGAAAATATTCGAACAAAGGCAGCCAGTGTCTCCACTCACTAGACGTGCAGAAACATGAGACCCATGGAGAACTGTCACCCAACAGTGGGGCAAGATGATGTACACAGAACTTCTCAAGTCATCTTTTTAGGGAAAGAAAATGCCACACAGAAAAATCTCCTTAAGTTTGTGCCATCTATATGCCAAGGCCTCATTTTCTCCTCCATAACTGCCCATGGCCTGAAGCTGGGCTGCTCACTGTTGGAGCCAGGACTAAGAGGTAGCTGAATGTCAGCTTTCCTGAGCCAGAGTCACCCTTCCCACCCACCAGACGGCTTGGCACTCTGCATCCTCACAGCTGCCCGGATGGTGCTCTTTATGGCACATGACTGATAAGCTCGGTAACGAAAAATAATGGGCCATTTCGTCCATCTGATCCCTATTCTCTACCAACACACCGGAACAATCGGAAGGCCACTTGTCAAACCCAACCTACAACTGTGCCAGGTGTGGGAGAACAGCGACAATTTTCTGACTGGGGGACCCCATGGGGAACCTTGGCCAGCCCGGGGTTTAAGGAGTCAGCAGTGGGGCCAGGAAGACAGAAATCTGATCTGCCTGTAGCCCCCATTTGGAGGCAGAAGGCTGGCAGACAGGAAGTCTGTGGCAAGGCTTTCCCGCAGGACTCCTTTCCCATGGCCCTACCCTTCTGAAGGGACGTCCCCCACCCCACCAAACTTCCCAGTCTGTCCTTTGAGGATCTGCTCCGAACACCATTAGATACCAAGAATTTTAACCTGTGGTTGTAAATAATCTCTCTTTGAAAGAAAAAAAAAACACTTGCTTTTTATACCCATTCTTCTAATAAAAAAGTCGCTGTCTCCAGTTAGAAATAATCATAGAAAGTTGTACCCATACAGCAGGTGTCAGGGACGTTTGCCATAGCATGTCACTACCCTAAGTACTTGACACACCTTAGCCATTCAGTTAAGAGGATTCGCCTCATTCCAAAATGAGGACATACAGAGATAACAGCATGTTTTGCATGTTACTGATGTCCGAAGTCACACCGATTATCATTGTCATAGGTGCAATTTAGAGTCACAAAGTCCAGAGTCAAAGTCTATGCTCTGACCCTTCCCAAAAGACTGGGAAAACACAGTGTTAACCCTGTAAAGAGCTGGGTCTACCCCGAGGTTAAACTCAAGTAACACTGATAAATTAATTGGCTTTTGATGTATGTGGTAGAGAGGAAAATTGAATTACATTAGAACAGATGAAAATCAACTCCAGGGAACAAACACAATCAACTGTTCTTTTGGCCCTGACATAAGGCAACAAAAGGCCCCATCTAAAGTGACTGGCACAAAGAACTTTTTAAAATAAATAGCTAATGACATAGGTCTGAGATTTTTATTTTCAAATATTTGAAACTCCATTCCCTAAAACCAAAGCAAATTACATCTCCATCAACTACATGGTAAATGAGCCCAATGTTCATAAATCATCATTAAGAGACCAAAGTGTCACATCGCACCTGGCACATTCCCTTCTGAAGGGACAGCTGGGGCACTCACTGTTCCTGGTTCAGAGACGAGGCACCACTCAGCAACCAGAAATTATTTGAGAACTGGCTCAGATTTGGGGTTCAGGAACAAACCCATGCTACTGAACACCCACTTCAGAGTAGCATATTGCTGATTTCTAAATTTTACTTGCTTGTTTTCCTAGAATGATTTCTCTCTTCTGTGCCTCATTTATGCCTGTGCTTATCAACACTCAGCATTAAGGAGTAACTTGATAAAAGCAATCCAAGCTTTGCTTTTAAGGACTATGCAATCAGGTCCTTATGCAGCTAGAAACCCCCTCCACATGTTTACTGCCCATAAAATTGCAGTTTCTGGTCCACTTAGTATTTGCGGCCCACTCAGCAATTATCCGCCAGCAGATAGGGAACTCACAATTGCACACAGCCTGCTGTTACTTCCTTCCTACATGATGCAAATACACACATGTGTGCACACATACACTTAAAAATCACAGAAATCGGGCTGGGGTTATAGCTCAGGGGCACAGTGCCTGCCTGGCAAGCACAAGGTCCTGAGTTCAATTCCCAGTACAAAAGGTAAATAAATAAATTCAAAGAAATCAAAGGGATAATAAAAAATCTGATCTGCACTGCTCACTTAAAAATGGAAAGACTGGGTTCTAGCATGTTTTATAGTCAGTCATTACATCAGTTACATTTCTGTCTTGGTACATCCATCTGAGACTAGAAGTGTGTTCCTCACAGTTTCAGAGGCTGGAGAGTCTGAGGCCAAGGGATTTGGGTCTGGTGAGAGTCTGGCCTGCAGCCAAAATGGTGTGCACCTCTGTGTATCTCATCTGTGTCCTCCAGGGAGAATGGGCCCTGTGTTCTTACACTGGGAAGGGAGAAAGGGCACAAGCCCCTGCACCGTCCTCTCCAACATTTTGCAGGCCACTAATCACACCCACGAAAGACACAGCCTCGTGGCCTAACCACCCTTTAAAGACCCCTCTTCTTAATTCTGTTGTATGGGGGCACCAACTTCAGCATGAACTTGGCAGGGGACACAAACACACAAGCCAAAACACATTCTGAGTTACAACCAGCTTCACTTTCATCTGGAATAAGCAAAAAGGAGAATAATTACAACAAGGACACGGAGTAAAGACATTCGTTTTTCTTGCGTGTTTTTCAAGGAATCTCTAGGGTGGACATACGTTCAGGCATCAGTTCCAGGTGGAACCAGGGCTGCAAGCCCTAGCTAGCACCTCACTGTTGCTGGCCCCTATGCTGTTTACTCTCCTGTGCTCAATTCTTTTTTTCTGCCTAAGCCTACTTTTTCAACTTCTCCACATAAATCTTAAAAACTCACGTATAGGACCAGGGATATAGCTCGGTGGCACAGCACCTGCCTGGCAAGTGCAAGGTCATGAGTTCAATGCCCAATATAAACAATAAAGACTCAGGTGTAGATCTGCTGACCTAGCCTAGTTCAGATGTCCCGCCCCCAACCAAACCATGTGCAGCCCAGGAGTCTGGTCTCATGAGAATAGGACAGCTTCATCTGCAGCTCACATTTTGGAGGGAAATTCTGGGCAATGGGTTTGGGACAAAGTGTTCACATGAGCCCACGCTGGAATTCACAGCTCCTCACTCTAAACTGAGCTTCCTTTTCTGCTTCATTTTTCATCCTATTGTTTGCTAAGTGATTTAAATACATACAGAAACTCTCCCTATAATGTATTCATTCCTGAATTTTTTAATATACATAATATTATATATATATTTTTTATATATAGCACACATTTAATAATAACTTGGAAAAAGAGGCAATATTAGCTCTATACAGGGTCCAAAGATTAAGCTGCACACAGGCAAAGTGAATAAGAGCCTGAATCCAGTACCTCAGAATGGACAAGAGCATAAACAGGAAGAATACAGTAGCAGGGAAATAAGTGAGACCTCAGCCCTGAGCTCCAACACAAGAAAAGGGCGCTGGAGACAAAACAGGCTCAAGACCCTAAAACCCACTGACTCATCAGGAGAAAGAGAAGGTGGTGCTGTTCCTAAAAACCCACCCCAAGCCGCTCCGGATTTCCAGGGTGTTGGTCCGGGCGTCCAGACCCCAACAGCAAGGCCATTACCAGTGATTTCCCGCAGTTTATAGCGACTTCGGGACCAGGAGGTCTGCGGGTACATTTACGCAGTCCCCACAGTCCACAGCAGTCGGAAGTCAGCCCTGCGCGCCTTCGCAGGCGTTTGGGAAGCAGGAGGTCACGCCGCGGAGCGCGGACTCGGCTCTGCAGCCCACAGCGCAGCGCACCCGCCCCGGCCAGCCTGCCTCGGACGCGGCCGAGCTGTCCCCTCACCCCCCCACCCTGCTCCGGCCGCTGTTCCCTCCATCCCTGTCCTTATACCTCCCTCCTTTTCTCCTTTGTTTCTTAAACTGAAGTCTTCTCATCCTTTTCCTCTCTCCTCGTCCCAGGGAAGCCCCATGTGTACTTCGGGGCCCCTCTCTGCCCCAGCTCCAAGCTGGACACACCAGCCACCTGCAGGGGTGAGGCTGCGCACCCCTCCTGCCCCCCCCCACCCCCGTCCACCTCGCCTGCGCCCCTGGCTGGCCCGGCCCGGCCTGTGTGGGTCCCACAGGAAGCTCCAAGGGGAAGGAAGCCAAGAAGGAAAGAAGAGAACAGAGGAGGAATGTGTAAATATGTGTACACCCAAAGCCAGAAACACAAGGGCATAGTTTTTAAATCAAATTTAAAAATTAAGAAAAGTATTAAATATCATGAGACTTTTGTTTCTAAATTTCATGCCTTCAGTAAAGAAATTCAAACTATAAGCACATTGCCATTCTGGGACCTATTTATTTTTTCCTGAGAATCATGGGCATTTTCATTGTTTTCTACACACACACACAGAGAAAACATATATATATTCTAATTTTTTAAAATTTTATTCTGAAAGTAGTAGAAGTACAACAGAACCAGACAGAACAAAGCCAATCGAGACAGTGCAGTGAATTTGGTACAGAACTTCACAGCAGGTTACGGGGCTAACATACCATAGTATATCTCATTATCTTCACAGTAGTTGTTTAGTCAATTAGGTATAGCAAAATCAAACCAAAGACAGAATACTATAAAATCAATCAAAAGAGAATGTTGAAAAGAGTAAAGCAATTACTCATAATGAATCAAAACTGAAAACAACATTTGCTTTCAAAGAGAAGATAAAGGAGACCCCCCCCCCATATTTGCTCAATTGCATACAGTCATCCTGCCAAGAGATGCTCAGACCTCTGTCCCCAGTTGCTAACGGGGGTGGGGGGTGCGGTGGGGTTGTGCGTGTTAAGAGTCCAAGCCCGCACACGGGTAGGCTCACAGGAAACACTACTGGGCCTGCTCCTGGCTCACGCTGGAGGAAGGCGGCAAATGGCTTCTTTGTGCACCTCCTGGGTTTCAGCATGGCTGTGGCAGGATCTCCGGGGCTGCTCTCTGATTCTCCTCCTGTATTCTAATTCTTAAAGAGCTTACTTTTTAAATAGGCTGTATTCATTTCAAACCCAAGGTGTAGTCACAAGACTAGTCAATGTACAAGAGGGAGAGTTGTTATACTTAAAGAAGCAGTAGTATGGGATAGGAAAGAGAATCTGACTTCCCACATAGAAGTTCCGGGTCAGAGCAGACTGAAAGATCTCACATTTTGAATTTCTCAGGTAAATGAATTATTTGACCATCCTTCACTGCACAAAATTTGTACCAATTTTTTTCCTAACTTAAGGAGCCAACATGATATTTAGGCTACCTGGTGCGTTTACTTGTAGCCTTCAATAGAACTAGCTCCTCATCTGTGAGCCAAACAGGAAGGAGCTGATCAATGGCTTGTGTCAGAGAAACAGAAAACATGTTCACTTCTCAGGAAAACCCGCCAACACAGTTGATCTTGTCAGGAGTGGGATTTGAAAGATGGTGTTCAACACCTGTTTATTTCATTACTTAGCTATTTCCTAGCATTCCCAAGATGTCCACTCAACAAATGCATTTCCTAAATTCTTGATCTCTATGCTTACAAAACCCATTAAGAGCTGGGTGTGGTGGCCCATGCCCATAATCCCTGCACTTTGGAGGCTGAGGCAGGAGGATTGTTGTAAGTTCAAGACCAGCGTGGGCTACAAAGTAAGGTCAAGGCCAGCCTGAACTGCATAGAGACCCTGTCTCAAAAAGAAAAGGAAAAAAAAAAAACTTTAAGATGCTGATCAAAAATGTTCCCTACAATATATTCATTTATCAGATATACACCAAATTTTTTAAGGACCAGGCCAATCCACTTGCTTTAAACTGAAGTCTTAATTATCACCGGCAATTTACCAGGGAACTGATCACAAGTTAAGAACAATTGCAGGCCAGAGAGCAGGCCTGAATTCATGGCAGTAAATGAGAGGAAAGGCACCCGTTCCTGTGAAATGGTGCAGACTGACATCCCAAGCTGGAAGAACCGGGGAGCTGGTGGGCTGGCAGGTGAGGGCAAGAGGAGAGAACTGTCCTCAGAACGAGTGCACACAGCTCTGAAGGAACTTGAGACCAACTCCTGCAAAATCTTTCACAACCAACTCTGCCATCTTTTTGCAATTTCTTAAGTGATACATTCTCAGACAGTGAGTATCTGAGACGTGGCTGGAGCTATTTGGAAACACTGAAGTGCACGTGAGCATAACTTCGTACTACATTATAAAGAATTCTTATGAAATTACATGAGTCATCTTTCTGACCCCTGAGCAGTCCCTCCTAAGACAGAGAAAGTGCTCCGAAACTTATCGGTAAGCTCCAATTATTTTGGCTTTCTTTTAACAAAGCCCTCAGAAATTAAAAATATGCTTTAAGACCACATGAATTGGCTGAAATAGTTCCCAGGGTAAACAAGGAGTTTTGTCACCCAGTGGCTGATCGGCCAGGCACAACATTCTTTTCATCACTTTCTTTCTAACCAAGCATCTTTCTGTCTTAAAGAGATCATGTCTCCTAAATTTTTCTCCAGTTTTTCCTTCCAGTGACTCCACTTAAGTAATAAGTCACAAAAGCTATTCCTTGAAAACATTCATTCGCCAGTAGGCTGCTAGAAAGCTGGTCAGATTATAGACCTAGGTCTATTTTATTCCAGAACTTGTTCCTGCTCCTGCCATCTTCCTGGGAAGCCCAGAAGCCCTTCCTAGCTCAGTCTTCCTGGCAAAGGGTTCATGCAGCATAGTATAAGGAGCTGACAAGACGGACCCCCACGAGATGGAGGAGAAAGATGGAGGTATCTTGCCTATGCATTCAGGAAAATTCCAAGGTCACTCGAGCTCCCTGTGGTCCAGCTGGGTGCAGCTACACAGGAGGTGCATGTGGCAGGTGCCTGGGCAAAGTGAGGACTGCCCACTGCATTGGCCAAGCGGGGCAGCGCTGAAATGGCACTGAGAGGCCTCCCTTCCTTTCTGCCACAGGCTGGCAGGTGAGTCTCAGACAGCTTGTCACAGAGCACTTACTTAACACAGCAAACAGTGGCACAGTTTCTACCCACAGCTCCTTCATTTCTCTCCTTGGGCTCAGACACTTTTCCAGGGGCTAAGCAGTGATTCACGTTTCCCACCAGTCCAGGGCTGGACTGTCTCCTTCCTCCCCTCCACCAGGCAGGGTTTGATAGAAAAACCTCTCCCTTCTGTAGGTTGCTTCTTGCAAGATCCGCTTAGCCATCTCTCAACTGACAGGGGGTCAACCCACCGCTGTGGGTGCTGCCACGCCCCTGCAAGGCTCCTCCCACCCTGGGCAGCCACTGAAACCCAAAGAAAGGTTTGAACACCCTCTTGGAGGTGGCCAGACATTATTTTTAAAATCAAATCATCTTGATTAGAACAATTAACATGCCCCACATCATAAAGTGCACAGGGATTTTGCTCAGGAGACAGAAGATCACCAGGGCAGACAATTAAGGAAAGGCGAAGAGAACAAAGAGGACACGGAAGGAGACCCAGGGCCCTGGGTTGGTGCTGGCACAGTGATGTGGTTGGCAAGGATCGTGGCAGCTTTCCTTTCTCACAGTGACATGCTGGTCACACCCAGGTAGAGCAGCGCTCAGGCTCACTCCAGAGCACTTTGCATGAAGAATGCGTAAGCGTGATGCGCCCTGCTTTGTGACCACAATCTGGGAAAACCAGGGGAGGAAGCTTCCTCACTCTGAGCACCGCCCTGGACTCAGAGCCCGCTGTTTGATTCTGCTGATCATAACAGGCTGCTGCACCATGCCAGGGATGGCTGCATCCTGCTTGCGTTTGGATGCTTCTTCTGTGGGTTTAATTGTTCCCTGGTAATAGCTTCTCCCTATTTCTATGATGAACAGATGATCGATACCAGTGCAGGGCCCTGACTACCATGCAAGAGAGAGATATGGCTTTTTCCAAGCACGGTTTATCAATGTCATATCCACACTTCGATGTTCTCACAATAAAGCTTCCATAGCAATAATAAAAGCCCTTTCACTATGAATATTTAAATAAACGGCTTCCACCTGATGCAGGAATGATTATCAATATTTGGGTGAACCAGAGACCCAGAGACAGTTCAAAAAGCTGCACCGAGCTTTGCCTCTGACACAGACACAGAGAGCTCCCGAGGGGAAACAAGGCAGGGGCTGATGGATCCCACCCAGCTCTTCAGTTACAGATTATTAAAAGATGAATTATAGAGCTGGCGCGAGAATGGCCACGCACATTCTTTCCAGCCAGCATCATCCACAAGGTTCTGATAGTCACAGAGGAAACTTTAAATCACAGAATGATTCAAGGCTAACTCAGCCAGACAGTGTTTGTAAAGCTGCCGCACACCATCAGCGCATGTTCTCCCCCGAGCAGTTGTGCGATTACTTATGGGGGACAGCCATGCACAATCGCTGGGGGACAGGGACAACACGGGATGACACAAAGGTCACCCTGTCCTGGTGCAAGGGATAGGATGTGAGGAGACAGAGGCAGGCAGTGTCTGCAGGAGCTGTGACAGACCACTGCCTGAGGGCAGAGGTCTCTATGCATCCCTGACCTGAGGGTCACAGAGCTGTTTTTGTGGGCTACAGGTGAAATTCAGCAAAATACGCTGAGTCCATTAGGATGGAATGTTTCCAGTACAATGCACTGAGGGTTTTTTCCTGTAGGATTATTTAGTGTTCCCCAGGGAAACAGCACTTTATTACATTATATATGCTACACTATTGCATACGGTATTATCATATTATATGCACACATGCTGAGACAGAGACACTCATAGATATTTTTTAAAAGAACTGCCTCACATGATTGTGGAAGCTGGCATGTCCAAAATCAGCAATTTGGTGAGAGCTGATGGTTCAGCCTTGAGTCTAAAAACAGCAAGACAGGGCAGTGGGCAGGAGAACAGGCGGGGCTTCTTTATCTCCGTGTTGCAGCAGAGGTGATTCTTTGGGAATCCTCAGTCTCAGCTCTTAAAGCTGTGAGCTGGTTGGAAGAAGCCCATTCACAATTGGGGGACAATCGGCTTTACTCACATTTCTACAGATTGTAGATTGTAAATGTCAGTCACATCTAAACACATTATCACAGCAACATCTAGACTGGTGTTTGACCAAAGCAAAAGGCATGCCACAGCTTTGCCAAGTTGATATAAAATGGGCCACCGCATCACCATTGCTCCAAACGTAATGGTGAGGATAGGATATGTGTGTTATGAAAGTCCACACCCTCTAGGATGTGATGATGGCAGGTGTCCTTCAGGGCAGACCAGGAAGAACGTGTGTGCCCAGGCCTGCGTGAGCAGATGGGCATATCCCAAGGACAAAAATAACTCTTGGAAGCAGTGGAGTCCAGATCTATACTAACAAAGAAAAATATTCTTTTCAAACAAAATATCTGCCCAGCCTCTCTCTGCCCATGTTGCAGTGCATCGTGATTTTAGTTTCCCTGTCCACCTCCCCATTCCCGACGGCCCCTGGGACCCGAGGAGTTTATCAGCAGAGAACTTTGTGCCTCACCTTGTAGCAGTGTCGCTTCCTGCAAGTCACACCCTCAGATGGTGCTTGTGACCATGATCAAGCCACAGGATAAACTCAGAGTATGATAAAGTCCTGCACTACAACAGGATAGATAACCAGATACACCAGACAGGCCCCTCAGACCTCCCACAAGGTGGGGGGAAAACAGTATCACAGCTCCTCCGTAACCTAGTCACGGCTTCCCAGGGAGCCACAATGTACCTGCTGAGAAGCGCGGTGCACGCCGCCCAAGACTGACCCAAGCCATGCACGCGTGTGCAGATGTGTGCACACACGTGTATCTCCTGCAGGTCAAGTTTTTATGCAGGCAGAACGTTCGTTTCCCACTATCACTGGCAAGTGGAAAGAGCAATGTACAGACAGATTCCCCCGCCTCCTCGGTGAGCGCCCTCTGGCCTGGTTGAGAAGCTGAGCAGCAGTTCATCAGACCCCTTCACAGTCACAGGCCTTGAAAATTCAAAGAGAATTTCTCTCGGCCCTCAGCTGCAGCTGTTTCAGGTTGAAAAGCTGTGACCGAAAACAAACAATAACCAGAGGGACTGACTGCTCTTATTGCAGAGGAAAGTTATTATCATTTAGTAAGGTGTCTTTTTTTTCACCTCAAAAGGTAAAGAACCAGGTCAGACTTTAAGCCTCAACCTTCTTGATAAACATAAAAAAGCCTGTTCCATAAGCACATTTGCAACCAAACTGCTTTCTTGCTGCTCTTGATGAATAAAAATAGCATCTTTATTGTTCTCCATTGTTTCCCAGATCCTAGGCAGAATGTCTGGCACATAGTAAGTGCTCAATAAATATTTATTGAAACAGTGTGCTCTACAGATTGAAAGAGTGGGTGACTTGTAGTATATTCTTCCAAAATTTAGGGAAATGAAATTCATCCCACTTGTCAATTACAGTCTAAGAAGATTATCTAGCAGGAGGCAGCCTTCTTGAAATAAGATTCCAGACAGAAATCCATCTGTCAACCAATGATACAGATATTAAGAAATAAGAAGTCTTCAGCAAAACCGCTAAGTCTGACCTCCTGCCTGTGCAAAGAGCAGCTAAAGTGCCATTATCTGCTTACACCACAGGATGAGAGTCCTCTATCCCCTTCTGCTCTCCACCCTCAGAATCTCTTAAGAAAGCAGATATTCCCTCCACAAGGCAAACAGACCCGGCACTGTTTACATGAGAAGACCCCGTGCTGGTCACACTCCTGTCCCAGCATCCACAATGTTACTAGACATAGTCACTCTTCTTTTGATGGAAGTCGACTGTTGATGGTACGCAACCAGTTGGGCTCCAGTAAATATAGCACAGCTGAAAGCTCAGTCTTTTTAATCATCATTCCTGTTTGTTTTATCTTAATTAGTCCACAGCTGAGCCAAGGTTTGTATCTTTACCACCTATGACAGGAGAAGTTGTTTAAGCAAATAGAATAAATAAGCACAGGCATTATATTCAGATTATAGACAACCACATTAATCCTATTTGTGAGAACTAAACTTTTAAATACTTTTATACGATTATTTGCACATAAAAGGGTTTATTTAGAGTTTTGAAAATGAGGCATATGTGCATTAAAGCATGCCTAGCTGGATTTTCTCATTGGTGATTTTTGGATTCTCATCGGTGATCTTTTGTATTCTTTTAGTGTTTTTCCCTTTAATAATGCAAAAAAGTGCTAACACTGAATTATTCTTAAAATAGTCTACATTTCAATTATGTGGTAATTTAACTTCATGCAAATCAGTGTGATTTATTTGATGAAAAAACTAAGTAAAAAGAGCTCATGAATAGAAATAATACTTCATAACTAAAAAGTATGAGGTTAAAGGGTAGAATGCTTCTTCCACCAAAGTACAGCGTCTCTTTTTGTCCTCTACCCTTAAACATGACCACAGCAGAAATGATTAACTGTATAACACCGTGGAGAGAAGGCAGAATAAAGGGGTCGTTTGCTTGTCCTTGTTATCTGCATTCTGACATTTGTCTAGTTGCTCGTCGGGTCACTTTGTGGCAGTGAGATCCTAAATCACAAAATCATGGAAAAGAAAGCAAGGGCCAGACGATGTTTGTCTCTGTCAGGAAAGACAGACGGCCTTTTCTCTTTGTCTTAAGTTCCCTAGAAAATATTTCCGGTAATGTTATTGAACATTTACTTTACATACACAAATTGTCCCCAACTTTCAATAGTTTAAGTTTTTTTGACTTTACAATGGTGTGAAACCAGTGTGCTCTCAGTGGCCTCCTACCTCAGGCTTGGATTTCTCCTCAGGCTGGCCAGCTGCAGCCAGGAGAAGCAGCCAGGATCCCCTGTGTGCTACACTGTAGAGACACACTGAATGCGATTTCATCTCCCGGTAGTTTACTGACACGGAACCCACAGTAAGCAAGGGGCATCTGCACTTATACACAGGCTTCCTGGACAGACTCACACATCTACAGTTCCAAAACTGTTGCCCTTATGTGTGCCTTAATTCAAAGCCTCCTGATTAGCAATCTCCAGGGTCCTCATTTCTACATTTACATATGATCTCAGCAAGCCTCAGTTGTGTCTCCTGTTATATACCAGTCTGAGGCAAGAAACAGACCCATGACAAGTCAAGTTAGTGCCCTTTACCAGGTCACGAAGGAAGATTACCCAGCTCTGCCTGCTGCTAAGATGGCCATGCAGAAAAACCAGTGCCCACTCAGTTCCCTGGATGATAAGGAAGTACTGTCTGAGGGAAGAGGAGAAAAGGCATCCCTGATAACAGACTGGCCATGTAGGAGCACAGTGAGGGACACAGGGGACGCATGACCAGTAGTGGTCAGCATCGTCAGAAAACAATGCCAATAAGGGAATGGATCCTGGCTGGAAAAGCAAACTGAAGGCCAGTCAAAGTTGAGCATGTTGGTCATATTTGTAATCCCAGCACTCTGCTGGCTGAGGCAGGAGAATCTCAATTTTGAGGGACACCTTGGAGTACCCTGGGAGTTTAAGTCTGGCCTGAACTACATGGTAAGATCTTGTCTCAGAAACATCATAAAGGATCTTTTACTCCCAGGATAATGCTTGACATTCAGGCCAGTGATTGTTTTCTTTCATAGTCCTGCAGACTGAACTCAGTGTAACACATGCTAGGCCACTGCTGCACCACTAAACTGTTTCCCTGGACTCTTTCAGGTTTTCTACTGAGACAAGTTCTCCCTAAGTGGCCCAGGCTAGCCTCAAACTCGCAATCCTCCTGCCTCTGCCTCCTGAGCACACCGATAGTCCTGGGCTAGTGGCTTTCAATCTATTTTAAAGTCAAAGAAAACTTCCTTAAGTAGATGAAAACCATGCCTCTCTCCATGGACAGCACTTCATAAAGAAGAGTGACTTCCCCATCACACTCCCAGACAGGCCACCCCTCTACCCCCAGCACACAATCCTTCACGGTCAGACTCCTGATCCCCAACCTCCAGATCCACACTCAGACTGCAACACAGAGAGCAGCATCCAAGGGGAGAGGCCAGAGTCCAGCCCTGACCCCAGCTTTGCCTTTTCCTCTTTGCCTGTCCAGCACTCGCCCTGCAGTTTCGCCCACCTTTCTCCATTCTCCCCTGCAGCTGCCCCATGGAGGCAGCTTCAGATTTTGAAAGAACTCTTTGAAAATCTGCCCCTCCTCCTTTGTTTTCAACTTGAGTTAGTAACAACATCCAGCATCCGTATCGGAGGTGGTTTTAGCTTAGCAGTGGGTCACTCATACCTGGCACGACCTAAGTTCCTTCACTGTGTGGTTACCGAGAGCCCCTCTCTGTCAGCTGTCTGCAGCGAGCCTCCGTCTGCGGAGGTCTGCACACTAAACACGGCGGTAACTTTAGCTCTGCTTCTTGGACCTTGTTCTGTTTTTCATAATTCCCATTGTCCTACTCTGGATCTTTGACAGGTTTCCAAGAATCTTTTACCAGGAGGGTGTGAGATGAGGGAGTGAGAGCACTGAGCGCTGCCCATGCCACTGGGGCACATCCACATCACACACACCCACATCACACACACCCACAGCACACACACCCACAGCACACACACCCACATCACACTCCTCCATGCCAGTGGGGCACACACCCACATCATACTCCTCCA